>DWRA01000046.1:0-43159 GCA_018250295.1 Spathilepia clonius
GCGGGGGCGGCGCGCGACGCGTGGCGGTGCTCGGTGGCGGCGCTGGTGCGGCACGCCGCGCACCTGCCGCCGCTCGCGCTGCTGCATCGCCTGCACACCGCGCTCAAGGTAACACGTATAACCACTTCCTACTCGACCTGTGCTAACCTACTCGTACACTAACAAATATAATTAGCAGACCGAGAATTTGTCAAAACTTGAAATGGCGTTAAGGACGAAAATAGGGATAAGAGGAGTATCTCAATGTCTTTAATACTCAGTAAGAGCATTTTTAGTGTAACTTGTGTAGTACAAAACTATTAGATTTAGATATATAGAGATAGGAACTTTACTAGTCTTTTTAAAAAAATACTAAGAACTAGAAAGAAAAAGTTCACTGAGACTATAGGGGATGCACTTGCAAGGTGTAACAACACGTTGTATACAAGCAAGATGTTTAGAAAACTTTAATGTTGTGGTACTGAATGCATGTGATGCTGCCTCGATAAGTTACATGAAAACGCCACACTGTTAACTAAAGAATATATTTTCAATGATTGCAGGAGGTGACATCGAAGACGATCTCGGTGTGCAGCGAGGGCGCCCTGGCGTGGGGCGGCGGCGGCGGGCTGGGCGAGCTGGCGGCGGTGCTGGAGCGGCTGGGCGCGGAGGAGCCGCCGCTGCTGTGGGCGGGGCCGGCCGCCGCCGACTGCGCGCGCGTGCGGGACGCCGTGCGCTACGCCGCGCTCGAGATTAACGAGCACCTCGAGACCTACTTCGACAGACGCGAACACGCGCTTGAGGTGAACATTACGAATCACTTTACTTTATCTTAACTATGATTAGTCAAAAACTACAATGCTCACGGTCAAATGGATTACTCCGACTATACATTCGTCTGGAGACTATCACTCCTTCTCAAAGCTCCACTCGGTAAAAGGTAAAGTTTTACCAAATCTATAAACCACATGATATAAAACAAGGTAGTGGTAGAAGAATGATACAAAAAGACTTTTT
This sequence comes from Spathilepia clonius, assembly GCA_018250295.1. Taxonomy (NCBI): domain Eukaryota; kingdom Metazoa; phylum Arthropoda; class Insecta; order Lepidoptera; family Hesperiidae; genus Spathilepia; species Spathilepia clonius. Next base: position 997 of record DWRA01000046.1, read on the forward strand.
TGCGACACTACAATAATATAATATGTTTATAAAGCGTCGCAAAAAATCGACAAATACGTATTACATCTTCATGAATGTTGCAAATGCCTATGCAAGAAATCCTTAATCATTATACCTAATATGTTTTATGACAAAGTGAGTCAGATACAGGCAGTGATAGCCTAGTAGTTGAATCACGGCCTCTCAGTCGAGGAGTCCGAGGCTCAAACCCCAGGCATGCACCTGTGATTTTTCGAAGTTATGTGCGTATTATAAAATTATAAATTAATTATCACTTGCTATAACGGTGAAGGAAAATATCGTAAGGAAACCTGCACACTTAAATTCTTTGGGAAAAAAAAGTTCTCAAAAAACGTGTGAAGTCTACCAATTCGCACTTGGCCAGCGCGGTGGACTATGGCCTGACCACTCTCACTCTGAGATTAGACCCGTGCCCAGCAGTTGGATAGTAATGGGTTGACGACGATGACGCAGATATAAGTTCCACTTCGTTATGGTGAAATAACATTAAATAAATTTCGATACACTTGGTCAATTCAGGCTCTGGAGCTATCACGCAACAGTGACGAGACTGGCCGCAGCCTATACAAGCTGATTTTCCAGCTGCTGTTACTGCTAGAAACCAACAATAAAATGGTGGTGGCAGTGTACCACGCAGCGCTGGAGAACAGGGTACGTATTTTGTATTAGCATGCTGCAAATCTGATATGCATTTTTATGTTTGTTATTATATTAATTTTTATTTTGCCTAGATTATCAAATTTACTTAATCAAAGAATCCCTACGCGAAGGTTTTATTTAGAGAATTACCATTGAAAATGAATCCATTTTAAAAGTTAATTAGAGCTAAATTTTTAGTGAAACATATCACAAAGTAATATTTCTCTGTAAACTAATGATTATCCTTAAGAAGTAGCCGTGCTACGATAGTCTCTGTTCAAAGATTTTTTTATCCTTGTATGTGTGTAGTATATATAAAAAAGGTTAAAGCATTACTTTGAATATTAATGACGTTGTGTAGTAATAAATTGCGTATAACCGATACAGCCATTATGTTAAATTTCCTTTTTGTACAAAGATTTCAGTAGTTCTGTAAGCACGTTACATTTGTTATGCTCATGATTATTATTATACAAAATATATTTTAATAATCAACGTCCTTTTAAATTTAATGAATAAAACATGTCACCAAATTATTTTTTAAGTTACTTAAATAATATTACTAAGAACATAACTTTTTTGGCATGTATCGCCACGCACGCGTCCCTCCGCGGGGCGGCGCGGCGGCGGCGCGGCGGCGGCGCGGTGGCACATGAGTGGTGTATGCGAGCGTGTTGTGTTGCAGGGCGTGGAGATGTCCGGCGCGGTGATGGCGGTGCGCGGCACGCTGGCGGGCAGCGCGCCGGCCGACGAGCCCGCGCCCGCGCCGCACGACGACGCGCTGCTGCTGCACCTCATGCAGCGGCACAAGTCAGCACCACTTACCACTCATTTAACCAATATTACTATACATACTCCCAAGATACGACGCAAATGTGTCACTGGTGCATTTGCCACACGAAAAGGAAATTATATATTGTATATATGGAATTATTACTATGTTTCCATTCTAAACAGATTACAACAACAAGTTTTAAAAAACTTCCACAATTATGCTTTATTTACTTATATTTGAATTATTAAATATTATGTAACAGTCTTGAAATAGGCGAATATTTTAGAAAACACATTCTCTTTTGTTCTTGTTAGTCTACTAAAAAGTCAATAAAATCACAAAACAACTCAGAAAATGGCATTGCTTAAATAAATAAAAAATAAATCGGCAATGATCGCTATCGCGAATACTGAAGACAAACATCCTCAGTCTTTATATCAAGACATTATTATTTATATTTCACATCAGCCAAACGACTTACAATTTGTTATTCATTTGAGTAGTAGTGAATATATGGAATTACGTTTGCAAGGTTGCAGGATACATAAATAAATATATATAATAAATTGTTACTGATTATTACTCAGAAATACAATAAACTAATAACTAACAATTGTAATATTCATCTAAATCATTGATGATAACCTCAAACTAAGACTTCGTTGTGAAACGTACGTTTATAAGAATAAATGGTAGCAAACGAGAATGCACTACTCCTGATGGTAAGCTGTTACTATCGCTCACGGATATTATAATAAACATAAGTGTGCTAGTGATGCCTCTGGGGTCAAATCGTAAAGGGTTCTATCTACCTGAAACATATACAGATTAAGATTTTTTTTATTTCACCACCTCCTACGTATCAGGCCAACACAATAATCGTTGTGCAAGTTATTATATTAAAACATTGCACGTGTATGCATAAATATATAATTGTAATCTAAGTTACAGTGATCATTTTAGTGTACAGTTTGGTTTTGTATTAGTTATCTATACATAATTTTCATCACTTTGCATAAACAAACGGTTTTTGTTTGTTGTGTAAAGAAAGACATGTAGTTGTAGTGGTCGTTAATGTGTATCGCGTGTGTTCCGTGTGCAGATGGGGCGCGGCGCTGGCGGCCGTGCGCGAGCGCAACGCCGAGCGCATCCTGGAGCGCGGCGAGCTGCCCGAGGACGACGTCACCAGCCTGCTGCACGTCTACTGCAAGGGGCTGGCACAGGCACACCCCGGTACGTTACCACGCCCACCGAGATATACGGACTCCCACATCGCGAATGCATCCATGCCCCTCAGATATAGCTCCTCATACAAATATTGATGTCTTACCTGTTTACCACATAGCTAATATAAACCATAAATACTTGTATTTAGAGTTCCGTCTGTTGATAGAAAAAATCTACACAAACAGTTTACTTGATTCTACAGATATGGTGGCGATCACGCGTCCTGTGAGCGAACTATCGCAGAACCTGGCGTTCATGATGGAGAGCTTGTACCGCGTGTCGGTGGCCCTGCAGCGCGCCGAGCTCGGCTGACTACCGCTGCCGCCACCACCACTATCACTAGCACCGCCCACGGAAGACTAGGATACACTATCACTTTCTCCTCACTCTCTCTCTCCACACATATACACGATCTCTCTTTCTAACTCTCTATCACTAGTTACTATAATTCAAAGATTTTAAAAGAAAACGTTATAATAATGTAATTTTTAATTATTATTTTAACGAATGGAAGGAAGCATAATATATAAATACGCAATAAGATACACAATAATATAAAGTATATTATTGTGTATTTTTGATTCTTCGCTGTAAGAAATTGAACAAACGACCACTGGAATAAAGTTTGGCTTAAATATTATTTTAAGCTTTTAGAACCTGCGTGTACCGCCGGGGCGCCGTAGTTGAAGATTTTTTATGCAACTAATAAAATTGTAACTGAGAAGTATCAAGATACAATTGAAATTAAGAAGCACGACATCGCTTTGTTTTAATGCCAACCACGCCCATTACTATATTTTTTTATTAATTTCTTAGTGTTCATTTATAATTGTATCCGTTGCTAATGAAATCGTCTACCTTGCCGTCCCGGCGGTCCGCGCAAGTCCTAAAAGTTGTATGATTTATTTATCGTTACGTCGGACCGAAACAATAGCAAAAATGCAGTTCCAACCTTCGGTTGTGCTGTGTGGCCGACTAACGTGTAGCCACATCGTAGTAATCACTACTTGTTCAAACATACACTGTTATGATAATACTGTACATAATTATTATAAATGCGGTTGAGCGCGCTTAATCATTTCACATTTGAAATTGTTTAAATCTGTTACTCTATCTTTTTACTATACAAAAACGTTTTAAAGTTAAATTAAAATAGAATGACAACTGAACTGTAGATGCGTGCAGTGTTATCTAGGTTTAGTTGTGTTGCTGTACTGCCCACGTTTCATGTCATTCGGCTGTAATATATAAACTGTCTTGAATGCATTCATTCAACTATTTTTCCTTCAATCCACGACTCATATATTTCCTTCATAGTCCCCCCTTAAGTTTCACGTCCAATGCGTTTGTATAACATTCATTAATAGGAACTTTACTATAAAGTCGCTTTATTCACATATTTTTTTCAGTTACAAAGTTGTAATAATGTCTTCGAGATAGTCGATCTTGAAGAATAACATTATCACGATTTAGACTAATTTAGATTTCCTTATATATAAGGTAATATATTTAACATAGTAGCCAAATTTAATGTAGTAAGTGAATAAATTTGTTTCACACTACCATTATTCAGTTCAGTAACAGCATAAACCTTTATATGTATGTTTTTAATAAGTAATTTGTACACGTCAAGTAAATTTGAAAAGTTTATTTATTATTTTGATGTGCTATAGTTCTATACGAACATCATTAACTTTTATCAATAACAATGTTAATCAATATTTTATAAAATATAATTACATGTAGAAATTTATTTAAAATTATCCGTAGTGAATATTGACTATTTCTCATTATTTTTGAGAGGTATAAATTGTATGTATAAATCGTAGCCGAGTAATAAAACAGTTACATAACGACACGCTTGTGTAAGCCAGCTCGCCACTCATAAGTATTATTGGAATACTCAACGATATATAATATTTTCTCTTTTTTCATAATTGTGTAAGAAAAATGTCGGACCATGGTCTCACTTTGTGCTTCTTTATTAAGTATTAAATGAGTCGTTACATCGATAATATATTTAATATGCATTTTTAATAATGTATATTTTAGCGTAGTTGGAATATAGTATTGGCTGAGTATTGTTAGTGATCAAAGGCGAACAGGGTCGCAGGTTCAAATTCGACAGAGACGGTTATTTAACGAAAATATTGAAAAAACTGGTTATCATGATCGCATATTTTTTTGAAACAAATTGAAATGAAATATTTACTTATGGTCGAGTGCGTGACCGCTTGTGAACGAAAGAAAGCTAAATCTATATGGTCGCTTCCATTGATTCGCCTAACACGAAGCTTGTAACATTTTATGGTCATATTATGCAAAATCACCACGATGTTAATGTAAATATTAAAAAATAATTGTAAGATTTAGGTAAAAATACTGTGACTGACTATATCTTCAAAGAAATTATTAAATATATTTAATATAATAAATGCAAATCTAAATAACGGTTTAGCGGTATTTGTTAAATTAAATTGAAATAATATGTTCGTTCTCCCGCTCGGGGCATTGCCCTGTCGCACCGACGGCTGCACCGCTTTTGATATTTACCATCACAGTTAGTTTAGATCGTGAGCTTATCACTATAATGTATTGTTATATAAATAACAAAAGTATATATTAATATATTTTTGACAGTATAATTTTAAACTCTTATAGAACAGTAAAATGTGTGCTCCTATGTCACTTCCTAACCGATATCTGGTCTGCAGACGGTGGCGTAGCGTATTTAGTAAATAATGAATATCTATGTAAATGTAGCGTAATGACAATTGTAATTAACTTGCTCGTTGTAATTCAGTAACTGATCTCAGATAGAATATTACATGCACGTGGTAACCGGCTATAACTCGTCGCGTGTCATGAAGTATTTACGTAGGAAATGTTAAATATGACATACACCTGCGACGAGTAAGCTAATACCAACGTACATTTTTCGCAGGAGAAGGACCGTTGCCCACTGAACCTAACCTTCCCGTACAACAAAATCTGATTTGTCTTCTTTTAACTAGGTGTAGACCAATCTGGAAATTATAAGACTCGCTTCACGAAGATTGTAAAGTAAAAAGTAATTAACAAAAATTAACAAGCCTATGAATTGTTCATAATGTGCTTAAACTATGTTACCGCGTGCACTGAACCAAATATTGATATTGTGTAGCATATACTAACGATATCCGACCGTGAAATGAGGACAATTAGAACGACACGACGCGAAAACTACGCGTAATCGAGCGCAAGTACACAGTGCTAGAACAACGTCACATTTAATACACGAGATGCGATGAGATGGTGATGACATAGTAACTGGACATTTTTACACGGAATTTAAACTTTATTGTAGGGAATAGAAGTACCATTGTTATATTTCCCTAGATTTGCTACACAAACTGACTTTAGAATTTATGAAATAAATAAATACTTTAATCAAATAGAATGTAATTATACCTATTCAATATTCACCTATTTTAATTAGCAATGAATAGTTCTTGATATGAATTTTTCTGGTTACGGAGGCAAATCCCGGTCTATAAGTTTGTTTACGTGCGGAGTCTTAAGTGCGCTCGCTCCGTACGTGTGAAGCGCGCCGGGAACCGCCGCGGGCGTCCGCTCCGAGCGTCTATTTTAACGGACGCTAACGACGATATACTCATTTACATTTACATCCGTTATTAAAATACAGTTTATCCAATATTTTACCTACCAAAGATGAACATTTGACAATTCCCACCTAGAAATTGACAAATTTAGATAATTGGTAGGAAAAAATTGATTGGATCGATTATTTAATAACGTAAACAAAACGTTTTTTGATGACGTTCAGTTTTGTTTTTGTTCTCTCTAGCAGGTTAGTTCTACGAACTTCTTTTCAATTGATTTTGTTTATGCAAAAGTAACTTAAAATTTGCGAATGTTTCAATAAATTTAATATACTAAATTTCTAATCTCCTACTTGTGTATTTTTGTGATATTATAAACTCTATCTGCGAGAAATTAATTGTAAGATAACAAAATTAAATACTTTAAATATTTTGTATGTAACATAATTGCTGCCTTACTAACGCTGTTCTACAACAGTGACGGAGTGCTTATGAATTTTGCAATGTAAAAGTACTTCGATATTTCCCAACAGGACAGCAGCACACGGCAGCGCCACAATGTAACTTAACAGGACTCTAAAGAAAATATAATCATGATTCGAATAAATTGTTATATATCTATAAATCGAATCTTACATTACATATTATTATAATCATAATGCCGCTCCGTGGCGCCGCCGTGTGCCGTATACAAATTATTCTGTGTATATTCGTGTAATACATTAAATAAACAACTGGTAGAATACAATAATAAATTACTTGTATACTTTGTATAAAGTAAATGTCAATATTGAAAGACGCAAATATAAACATTCTACATCCTACTTAAATATAATAAATCTATCTATTTAACAACTCTTGCATACTAGAAATTTTGACATTTCGATCTTTGGTAGGCAGCATTTTGGATAGATTACATATATTATTAATAACGGGCGCTAAGGACTCGCTCAACAAAAGATACGCTGATTAAATGTTACTTGCTATTAACCAGGATTTTATCTACAGAAATTAAAAAATAAAACATAATTTCATCTTAAACTAAAGGTGATCTCCATAATTTGGGATAATTGTGTAGAATAATAAAATACTCAATAAATTTTCAGTGCCTAAATTATTTTAGTACGTAGTTTTATGTATTCAAATGCGATTTCTTTTGTTGAGTTAAGAAAAGATGCCTAATATGTTTCATCCTTACCAGAGATTTAAACCAGGCCAACTACTTTATGATAAATGTTATTTATTTTGAATTGTGTGAGTACTCTTTAAAACTCTTTTTGTCGGTGGTATATAATGCAAGAGTGTGACGATACAAGTTAGCATAATAATATTATACTCAATCGTCGTATGTGATATAATTCTTTTCATATACAGTTGTGTTCACATTATTAAAGATGTCCCTCATCTGACCACAGAAGAATTATGTATTTGTAAAATGAAAGTCAAATATTTTTGTTTTCAATGAAAATTAAGATACCAACTATTTCTCAAATTATTACTCAAATTATTCCTGCATTACAAGTAATTTCAGACAGTGAATTTTCATTCTCATAAAGTAAGAATACATTTTTTATTATAATCCAAAATGAACATACCTAATAAAAATAACAAAAAAAAATATTGGTCGACAAGGACGAACAATTATAGCAAATACATGGTTACATGGAAATTAAATCGCTAGAAAATAAATAATAACCGCACGATTAAAAAGAATCTCATAACAATTTTCTACAATATAAATGTTATAAAATAATATATACGTGGAGTGTCACATAACAAAATATTTCTTTAGTGTGTAATAGTGTGACCATCGTTGTATTAAATTTGGACAATATTTATTTTTTAGTTCAATTATATTTTTGTTTTTTTTTTCTCGTAACGTTTGTTTGCATGTATATTAGTTGAATTAAAATTATAAGTGTACTAAACTAAATTGTAACCAGTTGTATGTACATGTGTTTTATTTAAATAAAAATTAAACTTTTTGATATGTATTTTTTCAAGTGCCTTTCCTAAAGCAAAATCATAAAGCTTAGGTATGACAGCGTATTCGGCATCGTCTATAATTATGTAATAAAGGTCTATGACAACAAATTGTTTATATAAACAATTATAGTGAAAATTGTATCGGAAAGAGTTGTTATATTAAGTTCCGATATTGACCAACACTTCAACTCATTGCTACTACACCAGGCTTGTCCTTCCTCCAAGGACTACACGAATACACGTTTAACCTGCTGGTAGAAGTGGCTGCCGCAGCCACTGATTTTGACATGGCAGTAGTTGCCACTTACCAACAGGTAGACTGCTTGGTCGTTTGCAAATATACATATATTGTGATAATATATGTAATATATAATGTATGTGTGTAACAGGCTGTTTCAACTCACCTCGCGTGAACTTCAAATATGTCCACGATAACTTTAGCTCAAGTTAGTAAGCATTATTAGGTTTCAAATGGCTCTCTATTACTTCTTATTGGAAGCATCTACCGAAAACAGAGCCTGAAACGGATACACAAAATAGACCAAAGGTAAAGTCAGCCATACTAACGGACACACTAAAATCACTCATAATTTTACCAAACTCCTCAAAAGAACTACAAATATAGTACTTATCTTTCTATTAGTCTATCTATCGTTCTAGCAGTGGGCACAGACTCAGACGGTATTTTATTTTTATTAAAATTTTGTACCTTATGGACATTACATTAAAATAAATGCCTAATTGCGTAATAATCTTTTAATAAATGTAATATGTATAATTTTTCCAAAAACTAGATTTCATTTTTCACACATCACTCGATTTCAGTAAATCTCTTTGTTTGCAAAACATGCAGCAGTGGTTCTTCTTGTCCTAACGAACCCTAAAGCGAAAAGCGGACACTAAATACCCTGCCGCGCGCTCCTCAGCTGAGGCATTTTCCAGTATCTAGGTTTCATATGTAGGCGTACTGACGCCGATCGATATCCACCCGCTGAGCGATGATAGGTAGAAGCAAAGCTCCCGCACCCGTTGCGAGGGTGGCACTCCTCCCCGTATTTCACTCCCGTCGAAGCCACGCATTTATCTGTAAATAAACTCGTTGCACCGTACATCATTACTACGAGCTACGTTCGACTATATGAATTGGGAATTACTCGATTACACAATGCCACACTAATAATCGACGAATGACCAAACAGATAGGTTGAACATTTACACTGCCGAATAAAGCTTGTTTCTGCAGTATGATTATTATGTATTTAACGGAAGTAGCAATTTAATAAGCCTTAGTTTATGGCAAACGGCAAACATATCGCAACAGCGCAAATGTCGTAAAATAAAAATAGTGTACCGGCATCGGTGAGCTATCGCAGTCGCATTGTCTTCTACTTATCAATACCTACCTTCCAGTTTCCTGGTTGTATATCAAAATCATAATTATCATGTTTTGGAAATCTTATTCCTTATTTTAATTATCACGCATTTGTTATTGAGAAAGTTTATTGCGTGATTCAGCTCCTTATTGATTATTTTCCAATAAGCTATCAAAGTCTCATCAGTACGCTCCAATATGGCATCGTTTAAGCCGTAGTTCGTACTCAGTGTTTTCTTAATTGGATACTGTCTCCACGACATCAATCTGTGTCCAGTGTGCACTTTGAACTGTAACGCAGATGGAGTGTTTTGTCTGCTTCAGCCAATAAAGTTTACTTTAAACAACTATAATACGTTTGAAACAATAGGCGCTTAAACGTTTCTTAAGCGTTCTTTTATGAAACCTTCGAAAGTAACTATTTTTATTGTAAGAATGCAACTCAGGTTCTGTTGGTTCCTAAAATATTGATGTAACAAAGTCGCTAGACAACGTTATATATTATCTTAACAAGTTATTTACTGAGTATCACATACGTAAGTAAATAATATAATATACAAATTATATCACACTGCCTGCGTCGTGCGCTAAGGTGTTTGCTTTTCTTCGTTCTTAATAAAGATGTCGGCGGCAGCAATGCTTGGGCTTAGGATAGCTATTAGTCTTGTCGTCGCAGACAAATCTAAAATATCACGGTGATAAATATCTGAAATCAACATCATCATCATCATCAACAACCTCGTCTGATACAAAATATCAAGTCGATGTGTTTGTCTTCATAGCTAAATATTTTTTTAGATTCTTATTAAAATAATTTAATAAAATCATAGTTATTACTGTAAATATATCCTAATAAATGCGAGTAAACTAAATAAATAAGAACAGGTACATGAGTTTTTCCAAACGTAATGTGAATTAGTCGCCAATAAAGATTATTATTGTTACAACTGTTTTGTCGGTGAGCTTTTAGCATTTCATAACAGATGGCGTTAGAAGTCGTACATTATAATGTTTTAAAATAAAGCCCTTTTCCAGTTATTCAAAAAATTCAAAATTTATAAATTTTATCCTTTTTTAAATCTAAGTAGACAGTTTCCTAATTGTTTTTAGACAATATAAAAGTTTTATACATGTAGTAAAAGATGGAGTAACACATGAAACGGATACAACGCCCGTCATCTATTGTCAATGGATAGAATTACAATAACTTGTAACGATTTCCATAAGCTTATTGAATTTTAATATTTAACAAACACAAAAACACTGCAAGCATGACAGTTTGTTGTTAAAAAAATTAAAGGTTAAATAAAGTTAAGAGATGTACGCACCTTAGATACAAGGCCTTCTAAAATAAAGTCAAGTCATTTAGACTATTAATATGACCGAGTGGTACGAAATAAATCTCTAAGTCCTTAGCCTTAACTTTAGAGACGAATCCAGTTTTAATAAGCCTTAGTTTTTTTCATTACTCAGTAATAAATTACGGGATATCACCCGAAGCCTGAAGTTGATCACGAGGCCAATCGGACATCCGCTAAAACTTCGCAACATGATTTGCGCTATTTATCCTAAGTTATGAATGTATGCAGAATTTTGAATTTTAGGACTTCGGACGCGTTTTAACACATAAAAGCAATAATTAAAACCTGTGCAAATAAATAAAGGTTATGGACAAATGCCCTTAAACAATTTATCATCAAAGTTAATTTAAACATACTTAATTCGAGTTCGAACTCTTGAAGTACATCATATAGTTTTGTTTTATTTGTCATTTATATGTACCTAACTAAGGCATCGGTGGTTGTATGATTCACAAAGTTTAAGATACTCATTATGAGAAGACATGTTATGGGGCAGGATATGACTTACCTACTAAGGATTGGGCGGCCAAATAAAACACTAATAGACCTAAAATAAATTCTATTTATTCAAATTGAATGCAGTACAGTTCTGCCAAATACAAGATTACACACTTAAGACTTGATAAATAATGCATGACATACTTATTTCATAACTATAATCATGATACAATCAAACCACTAAAAATAAAATAATTATTTTAATTTACAGTAAATAGTCATTTGAGACAAAATATAATAAGCAAAATCCTTATTAATGCACTTTTAAGGGAGACTGGTCTTAAGGATGCATGTCGTCATCGGAATAGTTCTCCCATGCAAAACTAACCAATTGCAATGCCAACAAGGCTCGTGCCTAATGAAATCCTCCATTGCACCGAGAATCAAAAGTTCCAGAGAGGCTATATCGCGAAAACAACCGATCACGGTCGAATGTGGAGCAGGCGCCCACGGCCGTCATACGACCAGTCTCCTTAAAAAAGCGTAATTTTATGTAACTTATATAAGAGTAAAAACGCACCCAGAATTGTAAAACAAATCACTGGCCTATTTAAAATATTCCTGACAGGCAAACAGAAGTCCATGAAACTTAAACTAATTAAACCATATAATATTATATGTTACTTTGGTTACAGCAAATATTATAAGTGACAGGATAATCCATCCTAACGAATCTAAACAGTTAATCTAACACCAAGTACTTAAAAGATTACTAAATGTAATATACCAAATCAAGTTACACTCTCCTGCGGTGTGAACCTCGTAAGTTGCATATGCAAGCATAGCTACCTACACCACCAACTTCTTGTCATCAATTCTCTAAAAAATTACCTTTTCCTTCCCTTATCGCTACTACGAATCCACAAGGAATATAAACTACATGTCATGAATGACAAATACAGATGATTAAGGAATATACAATATAATGAAACATCAATACACCTAGAGTTCGTAATTATTATGACATATTTTTATTCTCTAATCATATTCATTAGACACAAAATATTTTAAACTAAGTACTTAAATATTTAACGTCTCTTCATTCTTGTGTAATCTTAAATCTAAAAAATTGGATTAAAATACAATAAGAAAATTTTGTGCATGTGCACCTCATATATGTGGAATATGAAGAGTGTGGAATCCTCCCAAGACACAACTATGCCTTTTGATCAATTGCTGCAAAAACCGAAGTCTCTTCCGATACGTGTGATTGGTAAACCTTTAAGGGTGACTGGTCCTTGCAGGTTTTAAGTTATCACAAGATCCGAGGGGTCTACGGTGAGTGCAGCTAAAAGACAATCATGACGTCTGGGCTTTTTAGGATCCAGGCACCTTCTTTACATAGGACAAAGCAAATTATGTGAGCATATGATCCATCCTGATAAATCTAAACACTGATCTAACACCAAATATTTAAAAGTTATAAATATTAAAATTATATCTAAGAAAAATCGTGTACTGTTCGCTATTGCGGCGCAAGTGCAAGAACCGCCAAGTTGTTGTCATGTAAAATCTCTGAACAATTACGTTATGCTTCTCTTATCATTTCTACTAAGTATACAAGGAATAAATATAAACTACTAGTTTTATGAGTGAGAAATACAGGTGATCGAGGAATATACAATATAATGAAACATCAATAGAACTACTCTTAATCTTAAACTTAAATTTTAACACGTATCTTACACTAGGTGTCTTAAAGTTCAGCTCACTTTAATTTTAACTTTAGCCTCTGTAGGTTATATTTGAGAGAAAATGTGAAAAATCCTGTGCTGATGCTCCTTCTATTTATGGAACCCTCAATGGTAAATAGATGTTCTTACTGATTTTCGACGTTACGCGCCAAAGAATTATCCCTTAAGCTGTCACGCGCCTAACCCTTTCAGGCGTACCGTTGTTGAACATGAATTATCAAGGGACGTAAGGGTTCTTACAACAAGTATAAGTGGTGGCACTGGTAAGAACAACTATGTTTTGGAACGTTTCTCATAGAAATCAACAACATAACGCATATTATATGCGGCGCGCTCAAGTCTCACTGCTTTTCAAGTTGTTACGATCAATTGCCGTGGAAATCGAAGACTCTTACAGTGAGTGTGACTGTAATATGTCCAAGGGTGACTGGTCCTTGAAAGATTTACGTTGCCGCAGAGACCAAAGAGTCTTACGACACATGCAACTGCTGCGCGCTGAACCGAGATTAGTATGTTCCAATATAACGTAGTTTAGATCGTTTCTTACAGAACCTGAAGACTTATGGTTTATAGTAGCTGCGGGATATTCAAAAGTGATCGGTTCTTAAAGGATCCTATATTGGCACAGAAACCAAAGGGTCTTACGACAAGTGCGAATGCAACGCTAAGATCGTTTATAAAACTTATGATTTAGTAGCTAAAAATACGCAAAGCACACCTGTAACATATTAAATGATAAGGAAAACTGTTATGTTACATGTAGCTACTTACAGAGCCTAGACCGAGACCCTAAGAGTAGCTGTCCTCGCAGGAACTGAGTTGCTACAAGTACCATAGAAAATTACGACACGGACAACCGACGTGCACTAATGACATATATTTTCAAGAGTAACGTCGATTGTATTTATTTTAACAGAAATAAAATTTTATATAACTCAAGTTGGTTTGGTCTCCGCAAATTATTGTAAGACTGGGATCAACTATTACAAAAATCGAAGACTCGCAATACCTGTGGCTTCAGAGCCCTCAAGGGTGACTGGTCCTTGCGGAATCTGTGTTGACACAGGAATCAGAGTCTTACGACATATGCAATCGCAATCAGTTAACAAGATTGATATTTACAAAAGCTACGTTATTTAGCTGCTACTAGAAGGCTTAAATAGTTGCAGCGATGACGTCTTACCAGGCGAATTTCAAAGACCTCCACCACTTTGAAAGTGGCACATCCTCAGTTAATTAACATTCAAATTTTACAGAAACCTCAGAGGGTGCAGAAAGATTCTAGCAGGAAGTTTTACGACACATGAAACGACTGCGCATTAAAGAAAGGTTACCAGAGCGACGTTGTTTGAATCGATTCTCAAAGAGATTGAAAATTTACAATTTGGTAGACCTGCTTGATGCTCAATTAGTGCAACTGCCGATTGCTCTAATTTGACATCTTCTACAAGCTACAAAATTTTCGGAGGAGTAGTTAAATATAACGAAGACTTCCGTGATATTTGTGGTCGCAGAGCCCTCAAGGGTGACTGGTCCTTGCTGGATCTGCCTTACCACCGATGCAAAGAGTGTTACGGCACATTAAACTACATTCCATTCCAGGGCCCAGTAGTTACAGATAACGAAGATTTATATGATACCTGTGGCTGTAGAGCCTTCAAGGGTGACTGGTCCTTGGTGGATCTACGTTGGTACAGGGACCAGAAAATCTTACGACACGTGCAATTATTGCGCTCCAAAAGTCCTATCAAGAGCAATTTAGATTTGTTTTCGTTAAAAATGGTTTATGAAACCAAAAATTGTTCAAGGATACCGCAAAGTCTAAAGCGCGACTGGTCGTTTCAGGTCCTATATTTTTAAAGGAGCCAAAATTTTACAGAACATGGCTCGTCGTTGCACAATCCACTGTTTTTGGATCAAGTGATTAGCGTAGACTAAAAATGGGCTCGTTGTAAGATATTCAGTGATGACTGTGTCAATAAGATCTGGGAAAAATATTATGACCACGGGAATCAAACTAATTCCCAAAGCTGTGAAACGAACATCTAAATATTCTTATTATATATTACTAATTTAAAACACAGAACATCTATAATAAGTTGTTTGCATTTGCAGTGACAACTCCTGAACACTAAACTATAAACTAGGTGGGTAATATTAGACACGTAAAAATAAGTGGAAGATAATCCTTCCCTGACGAATCTAAACACGAAGCTAACACCAAATATTCAAGTGGTATAAGTATTAAAATTATTACTAAGAATGATTAGCAAATCATCGAGTACACACTTCCTTGTCATATTCCATGTCAATTTGCTGAGTCCGGTGTATATTAAGCCGCCTTTATCGGTCCAGTTCGATACGAAACGATTTATACATTTTGATTAGGAAGAAGATACGATTAGAGACGTGTGTTATACGAATAGATTAAAAATACCGGTGATTAACAAATAGACAATGTAATTAAACACATATAGAACTACGATACCACTATTAATTAAACTTGTAGTAAAATGCAGTAATCTTCTGCCTAATGTACGTCTACACACTTAATTCCTATAATAATTATGAAGTTGTTCGCTGTTTCGCGATACATTTGTTTGATATATCATGATTAGCACATAAAACACATTTCAAAGTAAAATGATAAATAGCGTCATCTCCACGTTCTTTTCCCCTTTGTGTCAAAATTTTGCGACAAGTGCAGAAAGTAAACCTGTGTCCTCATGGGTTCGTGACGTCAATATAGTATCAATGGGTTCTCAAGGATGTCGTATAAATACCACAAGAACCGACGAGGCTTATCTAAATAAAACTAAATACACTTACAGCCAAAGTGAAACCTAATTAACTGTTAAAACATTCATAAAAGTATTACATACTGATATGAAGTGTTTGTAAAATTTTAGATACAAATGAATACATTTTTTACATTTTATACATTTTTACAGTTCAATATAAAACAAATCTAAACGCCTAGTACCGTTACAATAAATTAATAATATTCTAAATTGTTTTCTCGGTTCTTGTGAAAAAACTATTCAACACAGGTTTACATTGCATAAAATGCTTTATAGTTTATGTTAAATTTGAAAACATGATTCCCGCCCAAATATGAACGCTCGTAAAGATTTAAATAAAATGTTATTGCGCATGCGCAGTATTAGAAAAAAAGGCAATGGGAGAAACAAGTATCATAAATTTCGAAATTAAAGGCCTAAAAGTCGGGATTTTCCATGTATTTTACAATGATACATGCGCCCGCTAATCGTAGCTCTGCTTTAATCATTCCACTTGTGTTTAGGAACTTTCATCGGCTGCGTTCAATTTTCACCTCTAACGGAATTGTATAATATTTTATACACTGTTCCAAAAAGAGTAAAAGCTATTTAGTCAGTGGAGCTATCACGACCCTGTGGGCGTTAGGACCGCGATAGGTCATGTGCTAAACAGCAATAATTATCTGTTATTGATGAACGCCTTATATTGATGGGTTCGGTACATTACTTTATTAGATCGGTATGTAAAGTACCTTTATCATGCTTAAGCTGTTATTTTCCAAACAGATATTCACACAACAACATATGACGGGGACCGCATTTGTATCATTGTTAACGGACATCGGAAATTCAACCCGCAGCAGACCGTTTTAAGAGACCAAAAGCACATACGGGCCTTAGCGCCGTGAGGTATGCGCGGGCACGGTCGGGCCCGCGCCGGCGCGGACTGCTTGCGCGGACGCGGTACGCTCGTCGAGAAAGCTACCGCGTCCGCGGGCGATGGGGTCGTCACATCCCTACGCCGGATATCCTTAAACTATAAATAAGTATTCGACAAGTAGTCAATCCCCAAAATCCTTGTTTTATTTTTCTGAACTCACTTAATTTCCCTTTAAGAAAGAGCTGAGATTAACCGCACTTCGCTCAACATGGTAAGAAAAATGTGCGTGTAGTTAAAGTAACCGAGTTACAATTCACTTAGTTTAATATTTTGGCGTGTCTAAGTAGATAATATTATTGACTATTGTATAAAAATCAAATCAAACACACACAAAATTAATATTTATAATTATTAAAAGAGGCTAGATATAGCAAAGATAATTATTAAAACGAGTGAGTTGTCCACCGAGTGGACAAAATTTGACTATATAATCACATTTTTACCAATTTTTTTAGTTGATAATACACTGTCATGAACTACCAAACAAAGTAACTATTTTCGTGTAACTTTTCTCTCTCGACTGTAAGTGTGTAAGTTATATTGTTTATTTTAAGAGTTATCCTGGCCTTTTTATCCATTATTGCTGTACAGTAGCGTGTAAAGTAGCGTGGTTATCTACGCTCAAGATATAGAGCACAGATAACCACGCTACTTTACAGAGTATATCACACGCTATCGCTATTTTTTTATTTACCGCGCTCTTCAATATTTCTCATTTTTTTATCCCTATCCATTTATTTTTATTATGAGTGCTGCCACGTTCAACATTTTTAAATATATTTAAACGATCTCGTTTAAATGTTCATAAAAATATCAAAGAAAACAAGTCAGATAAACCGTATGTTAAAGTCACTATAGAAAATTTTGATAGATGTAATAAATCGTGAGATCGAACCATTTCGGATCATAAATAAAGACGACGTAAACACAGACTCAGAGTTCCCATAAATACAAATACGCGTAATATTAACAATTAGGTTGGTAGACAGGATAGGATAGGTTGATCATTAAAATTTTACATAACAATTATGCCGGCATTTTAACTTCTTTTTCTTTTATCTTCACTATTCTTCACTTACCTACTGTTTTTACAGGAAATTAGGTTCTAGCAGCAACTTCAAGTTGCCGGATAATATTGTCAACCAAGTTGAGTATCCTCGACCTGCGTTTAAAAAAATAGCACCATAAAATAATCTTTAATTTTAAATAACAAATGAAATTTATTTGATTAAACAGTTAATTTAATCGATATTCGTTTCGTTTCTCCAATTAAATTGCCAGATTTCGTTTTGAAAATTTACCTTTATGATACAAGTAAGTTTGTAAAATGTAGATTTCGACTCTCCGTCTATGAGGACCTTTGCGTTCAAATGGTCTTCGTAGGCGCCCGGCCGCAAGCTCGAAGAGGGCGCCATAGTCCTGGGCCTCTGTTATGGCACTCCATCTGAAAAAAATGAATGTAAAGCATATTATTACAGAGGAGTTTTGTGTCGCGAATGGTGTAGCTACCGAAGCAGGCCCTGCAGAAGCAAGGAGTCTTTATTTAAAATTATAATGCATATAAATAATTGAATCGTATCTTAACTTCAGACCACCGAGTTTAGCCAGTAAATTTATCTACAAGGCCTGGAAGTAATCTATCACAAAGTACCATGGCTTCCATTTTGTTTAGCGTGGTGGTTGGCGCATGCCTATAATATAATTTATTGAATTCAAAGCTTTGCACATGCGCGGCTCGCGCGCATGCGCAAATAACTCCAAAATGGCGTTTATAGATTTTCCCCAATAAAAATATGCTTTGAAGATGCGATTAAAGACAAATCAATGTAACGTTTTATTTATTAAAACGTACGTTCGCATACAACTTACTTATTTTATTATAAAATAGATAACATGAATTCAACAATTTTGGGATGATTTTACACTGAAATAAAATAAAATCTTGTAACATTGCTATATGTAGGTACTTACCTTGTGCATCGTAGATACTAGCTTCAATGTAATCACTGACTGGTCCATATCCTAAGACATAGCAAACTTTTTGAATAAAAATATTTCTTACCTTTATTTTATATATCTGGGTCCCATGCTGCTACGAAGAACTCGCTGCGTTCTTGCCGCGCTGCTCGATGCTTGCGGAGGCGGAGGCTCATCGACAAGCTCGTAGCTCCCCTTAACGGCAGCTCTGAAGATGATAAATTCTTTTCACTTCACTCAATAATGGAATATTACACTTTAAGCACTTATTATATCTCAAACTTACGTTATACATGATTTGCAATAACTTAATTCATTATGTCCGCCATTTTGTTATCACTTTCAAGCTAATAATACTAAAATTCAACTCGCGACCGACTTCTATCGAAATCACGTATGAAATGCGCGCGGAAAGGGTGCGCAGCGTTTATATTGAGTTGCTTCCCCCCTTATGTATTGAACGGGTACATAGCTTTGTCTGAAGCCTGGAACCCTGCAGCCGCCGGGAGCAGGGGGAAACGCTGATTGAATAACTGCGTAGTTACCCCTACTAGTCGTTCGCACTCAAAATAAAATCGAGTTGTAGGTTTACGTTGCAAGTAAGTAGAGTTGTAGGAGAAATTAACTACAAAATATCAACATGCGATTAAAGAACGATTAGAAAAACGAATTCAAGGAAAAAGAGAAAAACAAAAACAATGTCCAAACTACAGTTACCTCTAACGAGCCAAGAATCAAGTTAAAACTTGGGGCTATGTAAGTGGTAAATTTAACTAGATTAAGTACTTTTCACTATATCATTTGTGTTCCATTTGAACAAGCAATTATAGGAACTCCCTTTGTAGGACATCTGAGTCCCGATTGAGTAATAATTATTTTTTGTTTAGTATGGGTAGATTTGATAGATAGAGAAGATTTACTGATTGATTTTTAATTTTTTGAAGAACAGCTAAGTATCTTTTAATATGATATCAGCTAAATGCTTTCCACAAATACACAGATTTTCTTTATCAATACGTTTTTTGACAATTAGGTATAGCTTATTAACACAATGCTAGCTATAATAGTGAAAACATGTAACGTGCTTTTTTTACCCGCGATGACTCATATTTGTGTGGAGTTATAATATATTACATATTTATATAGAGTTATGATATACTCATACACCTCAAGATTTCCCAGATACAAGTGCAATATAACGATAACACCCAATACGTATAGTGTTCCTGCGACTATAGGGAAGCTCCATCATCACACTACGCTCGGTGTACCAGAGTTTTTAATTTACATAATATGTATTTAATATTCGTACAAATTAAGGGGCATAGTTTACCGAAAGCCTATACAACATGGAAAGTTACAAATGCCTACTCATTTAATACAGTAAGTATTCATCGCAATAATAATATTTTGATGAAATAGTACGAAGTTACGTGAATTAAAACACTATATGCGATTTTTTAACTTTTTAACGATTGTTAACTTTATCAGGTTTATTTATAGGATAAAAGCTATATTCATATTTCTTAGGTTACAACAAAGTGAATTTGAAATTTGCTTGGCACCTTAAAACCATAGTAGCCTTAACGAATTCAAAAAATCTAAAGGGGTGATATTTTGTTTACCATGTTTGTGTTAGCTACATAAGGGTCCGTTATATGTCTGGCCGAGGGCCCGCGCTCGAGGGTCGTGTTATCGATTGAGACATTACCGACGCTGATTTATGGAACCACGGCCAAGGTTATAATCATTGCACTTGAACTTGAATGTAACAAAATTATATAAGCGGTTTTCTTGTCAATGTTTATCTCGAAAGTGAATTTGTAAATACAAAAAATGCTCAGCAATTCCTTCAAAGTTCAAATTAAATTCTTAATTTGAATCAGAAGTAAAGTTAGGAGAAAATGACACCGATGTTTATAACAGTAAATATATAAAGTAAAACGGAAGCAGCATTGCAATAGACGAAAGAAGTAAGAAAAGAAAACCATACGGGTTATAGTGAGAAGCCGTACGATTTTTGGAAGACGGTAGAATTTATTCTTACACTTCAAAAAAGGGTATATTGTCTGCCGACATACAATATATCTCATAAGGCGGTCATCTTAATCCTCAGGAGCAGCAATGCATCTATGATCGGCAGGTAGAACCCAATTGATATGGAGCTGGTTACGGATGTCCGTTGGCGGCAACGACCATTTAACGTCAGTTGAGCTGCATGGTCGTTTATGTGGCAGACCTAAGACCATCTGTATTGGCGGTTAATAATAATTAATCTACTCAAAGCCTGTCTACCAAAAATAGCAATTTAAAAATTTGTAGTAGGCAGATATAGATAAAATTAATTATTATTAATAACGAGCGATTAATAATGCAGTTCATTGCAGATGTCTATGAACGTCAATATTTATTTACCAAAAAAGGCACGTTGGAAACTCAATACCAAATAGTTCTGGTTACTCCGTATAGTGAGAATATTTTTGTTACAGCCAATATAGCAGAAGACTTTGGAAATTGGATTTGCCGCATTGAAACAACATTTTAAAGAGGAAAATTTTATTTCCATTAATTTAAACATGTATAATTCATAATGTTTTTAGACTCAGAAGGGATATTGTGCAACATATTTGAGAATCGCACATTACACTTGTTGGTCATAAGATTTATATACCTATATAATGTATAATCTACTAGAAAAGAGCGTTGCGGAGGCGCAAACGTGTATAAGATAATATTGTATATTTACAAACACCTAATCGTTATTAGATTTTTCAGTCCATTTTTTAGAATAAATACGTAAAGGTGAGACCTAGAAGCTGCAATCCTATAAATTTGTTTCATCGATTTGTTAGGATATAAAAGTCCACCGTTTCTTTATACAAAGATAGGTATATTTTAAACAGCAGCAGATATTTTGCTAAGTAACAATTAGTTTCAGTAATTACTTTCCTTTAAATGCATTGATGACATTTAACTTCGTACATGCACAATATAATTGTGGGACATTGTATGGAGTTTTCTCAACTTCTAGAGTCTCACTTAACTAATACAATATTATGCAAAAAACGTTTTGGACACCAATCATAATAAAATAAACTTCAATCTTCGCAGACTTTTTTAAATTACACTGACATCAATGTATAATTAAATACAGACCTAATTATGTTCTGTAAAAGTTATTATGAAAAGTAACATTAATTATTATTTAAAACAATTTCATTATATAAAATAAATAAAAATGTGATGTTTATACAAAAAATATAGGTCAAATGGTAATGAAAAAAATTAAAATGATATGTAAACAATCATGTTGCTAGCATATTAATAATTTGAAGGAACATTTAATAATAATGGCAACCACAATACGAGGCCATAATTTAAATTTTCATTTTTTACTCAAATAATTTAAGCGTGCACGAAGAACTAAATCCACAGATTAGGGTTGTATAGTTCGAAAGACCGAATCATTTTATAAGTCACTTTCGAATTCATTTTAAGTGTGACCATGATCAATAAAACTTAATAGTTCATAACAATATAGGCTGTGGGTGCGTACATCTGTTTAACGCATCTTACATAGTCTAATAGGGCACATTCAAACAAGTAAGCTTATTTCTTACTGAACTACGTGTAAACAGATTGAGAAGATAATAATGATTACTCGATACTTGTAATAAATACTCAAATTTATAACACTATGCTATCTAAATCTTATACAAGCCGCATTTAAGCCGTAAACTAAGGCTGCATCAAATATTGCTAGAACTGATTGCACCGCTTCATTGCTTTTGTACTAACTACTATGTGAATATATATTCTAGTAATATATTTTATAACAACTAAGGTAGGACCCAAGTGATACATTCTATCTGTATATTAATATGTATAATGTTTATACATTGCAAAAGTTTCAATTCATAGCAAACATATAAATACAAATTATGCAAAATTATGTGATTATAAAGTTTAAAATTATAATTATATCAAACAATAAATATATACAGTATAAAAATAATAAACCATAATTGATAAAGTAGTCATAAAAGCTAAAAATAATAATAATGTTAATACGACTGCAGAACTGACTGCAATATTAAACAGCGTTGCGAAACTGATGGGGCACGAGGCGTTCTGAGATAGTATTCTTAAGTCTCCAATACTATTTCGTGCTGGTTATCAATATATATGAGACACGGCGACCGTTAATCAACTGAATTTTTTGAAAGAACCTAGCCAAATGTCAAAAATAAGTGGTCACCGCCGCCCGTACACATTTGCACTATTACAAGAAATCCGTAATGTAGCGCTGACTATGAATTCCCTTTCTTACCTCGTAGCCTTTCAAACTAAATAGATATCGCCCCCGCACGCTGGAAACTAAAACAAATCTTCGTTACTTCATAACACGACAAATAACTTAAAGAGAAAATAAAATAGTTTACAATCTACAATATGCACAAAATCATTATATATTTACATCTTGAATTTTATATAGATATTAGTAAAATACCGTTATTCCTTTTTAAAACTGTGAGATAAAATTACACGAATATTCTCTCCAGATACTTGGGGTCCTTGATTAAAGGATAATTAAGTGTATAAAATAATGTAAAAAAACCTAAATCATATTTTTTTCTAATCACGCATCGACAATATAATATACCTTTACTTCATACTAATATTATATTAATAAAAAAACTACAACGTTCTATATAAACATGATCATACGATACACGTGATTATCATATAAATACTTGATAAAATGTAAAAGAAACCCGTACAGGCTAATTTACATCTGTAAATTAAATGACTAAAAGCTACCGAAAAAGTGAATAGACAAAAAGATCCAACGTATGTACATAAATTTAAAATTCTAAAGATTTCCTATCTATGACATACAAGTTGCCATAACACAGAAAGCATGAAATTCTTGTGTAACAATTATTACTTAACTTAAAATTAAAATATATGCCGATATTAAATATTACAAATTAAAATAAAAAATATGTACGCCGGCTGATCCGCGACGAGTCTAAACATTCTATCAGTATTATTGGAAAACAACTAACTAACCTAACTGTGAACTTGACTCCCCCCGAACCCTCCAGCAGCGATACACACTAGATAAAATGATAATTGCATGCTAAAATAATAAAAGTTATTGATCCTTAACAATAAAATTGGCTCTGTAAGTCTACAGAAATGTTATGATTAGAAAAAAAGCACGGTGACATGCACACAACAACTGAATAACTGCCGCTAAATTGATATGCAATAAATAACAAAAGGGGGTCGTTGCCTGGTTGTATAATGTAATAAAGTGATTGTTACGAAACCGAAAGTATTAAGTAAGCTCTGCGAGAGCTAAGTCAGCACGTCAATCTGATACAATCTGATTGTTTTTCACCAGTCACTGTTCAAAACAAACAGAATACATTTATAAATGTGAACATATTTGACTTGGTTTGAGCCCCCCGTTATCTACAACTAACTTTCGAAACTAATAACCATGTAATGTAACTACGTAACATTATCATTTTAATAGACTAACAAGTACTCTTAGCAAAGATTTCTTGTACCATAATATTACTTATTAAATATTAAGTTATAACTAGGATTATACATCAAAACAGATAGAGACAGTGGGTTACAATTTACATCAGAAGATTTTCAAGAACAAATAGTTTACTAGGTACTTCTCCATATCATAGTAGTAAAGTGTACTGTCTACACAATGGGCAATAAATATCTTTAAGCCATTTAAAAACCTTGTATACATGGTATGTGAAGAAACAGATCTAATGTAGCTTTATTCGCTTCACATGCAATACCCAAATCGTGCCCCATAAAACCCAGTCACAAAATTCTGCAATGCTCATTTTACCTTTTACCAGTGTTTTATCTCTGTATAAAACACTTAGCTTCTACACCAGTTAACTATCAATCTTTATCCATATTAGATATCAATGATCGAAAATTTCATTCCTCTTTCGAGGGAGCAGTGTCACCAACCACTTTGTCTTTGGGAGGTTGGTTTACAAAAAATTGTACAAATACATATCTTAATGTAAATATTACACACGATGTTTATAATTTAAATATTTCTCCATATTGGCACCCTAGTGCACCTTGCAACGTAATCCACTATCACGAAAACACGCGTTACACACAAGAATTCATTTAAATTCGTGATTACACATCTATAATTATCTATAATTCAATATTTGTTGAATTAACACTAATATTTTTGACTCTAATACTCTCAACCCTTTGACTGCTAAATCGAATAAATGAAGTTGCGGGCGACGAAATTATGACCGCATTTTGGTACAAGAACTGCAATAAATTTGATATAAACCCATCTATGTCTTGTATTTTACATTAAAAAATGTGTTTCTTACAAAAAAAGTTAATGTAGTAAAAAATAATAAGTTCATATTTCAAAAATGGTTATGTAATATATCTCTTAATCAAAAAAGTATTTTTTAATTCCCAGTTTTGTGCCTTATAAAATGTTTGGTGTATGCACATTTTCATAATTTATCACCCCATAGGTAGACTGCAGGGCCAAAGGGTTGAGGATTATTAGTTACTTTATTTTCTTCCAAATAGATGTGATCATATATACATTTTGAAAAATTATGTATACAACATCTAACATAATTTTTAATGTTTTTGTTCAATTTTAGTTTGCTCTTAGAGGATAAAATACTTTTTTAACTTAATATAACATGTTTATTATGTTATATATTGCTTTAAACTATATAAATATATTGCTCTAACAATATAATTATTTCAGCAACACTTAACCTTTGTATATATTTCCTACAAAGATATCAAAGGTGTTCCAACATTTCATTGGAACAACAATGAATATTTATTTTTTATAGCTTAATTTTAAATATATATTTTTTTTATTATGTAGAAGAACAATAGTGAAGTGAATTATGATAGAAATGTGATGAAATCTGCAATAGTATTGAAGTCATTTAATGAGCCATTGAGTCGTTTTGCTTGGTAAACAGATTTTAATCCATGTTTAGTTAAAGAGTACCGAGTTGGGATCTTCATTATCCATCTGCTTGACATGACGCAGGACATCCTTCTTTGTGATCACACCCAACAATCGTCTGGAAACAATAACACAATTTAGAACTTCTGTTAATCTAAGTTTTTATTTGTAGCACTTAATAGCATGTAGTAACACCCCAGGCAGAGGCATGTACACAAACACTGGAACCAGAACTTGACGACTATAGTAAGATGTGTATATAATTTATAAATGTGTATTTTATAATAATGTTTAATTACCCATTGTGAGTAACTAGAGTCTGTCGGAGGCCAAGTTTGCGGAACATGTCGACGACGGTCTCCATAGGCGTCTGGTCGGTGACGGTGATGGGCGCCAGGTCGAGGATGCGGTGCAGCGACACGCACGCGGGGCCCGACACCGGCGGGTGCGTCGTGTTGAAACTCACCAGAGTGTGCCCCGCGATGCCTTCGATTGTATGACGGGCATTGGCTGGAATTACCACAATAGATATTATAAAACGCTACAAACTAATTTCCCTGGTCTACGAAAATTATTATCATCACTCATTTCATAAACAAATCTACATTTCAGGATACCGACAAACATCAAAGTCAGAGATTTGTCTTTTGATTTTAATTTTATTTGCTCATTACATTTTGGAATATTTTCATTAAGATAAAATGTTTGGAACATTCTAATATTTCAATATAGCTTTAAAACTGCACTTTTCAAATCCAAATAAAAACAAGTTTTTATCTATTACCAAACAGACATATATACATACCAATGGCCAGATTTAAATCTCTGCGTAGAACAAAGCCAACGAGGTACTGAGACTCCTTTGACACCACCACAGGATATCCATTGTGCTCTGTCTCTCGCAAGAGAGTCTCCAAATCGTCAACAGTCATAGAGTCCTGTGTGATAACTGCCAGGGTTTCGTTGCGTCTGAAGACAACAAATGAATAACTTAATTACCACTTTTAGTAACGAAGTATGTCACAAGTTCATTTTGAGTGTACCTATTAATTAAATAAGCCTGTTTCTAAGCCTGTTTCCTTCTCTAAGGCACATAATATGTATATTTTAAGTCGATATACTTTTTATATTACACTGTATTACATTTATATAGTTTCTTTCTTTTGGACAGTAATAAGTCAAATATTCACATATTTGTTATCGTTAAAATTTATTTTCTATAACTTCTTGGAACCAATGTGCTCTCACTCATTCCACTCCACTCTTATTGACCAAGTTTGTAGAAAAATTGTAATATAGCAAACTATAATTATTTCCTACTTTCCGAGCAAATATCAATATCTAAGGTTTATAAATATGTAAATTAATAATAAGCAATTTTTTGAGGAAGATTGTAAACTCATGATAGTTAAATATATGGACTAAAAATAATATATAATATTTAAACTAAAATAAAAGAGAAACAAGATTCACAACACTTAAGATTTCATGACATCTTATATCTATCACAATAATCACTATTGTCGTTTAAAAAGTGAATAATGTTAATGAAATATTTGTTGCCCCTGTAAAACTAGCGGTCAACATAAAATATACGCGCGCTTTGTTACTATTAACGAGTCTGTATTTATTGTCACTTGACTGTCGACGATGACTGGGATGCGCTAATATTGCACTTCCAATATTACATACACATATGTATCTATGTTATTAAAAATTTAACTATCTAATCATTCTCTATTTGCAAAGGCCAGGGAGACAAAAAGTTGTCTGCGATACAATGTCTTGGCTAGCTCGCATCTCCTTTACGTAAGCTATTAATCCATTTAAATGTTCGTAAAATTATCAAGTAAAGTTATTTTCCGTTTTAGTTTATTGTGCTATCTTGTGTCAGTTTTGCAACATCCAAGTATACATTTCGTCTTAATTCCGATGTGTTCAATTTAATTATTGATCACAACTGTAGCTATTACACACCGCTCCAAGTCAAATCGCGACTGTTTAAAAAGAAACTTAGCTCTTTAAAAAGCAACGTAGCTCTCAAATGTCACGTTTAATACGAGGCATAATACGCGGTAAAGCGCGCTCTTGTATATTTACTCAGAGGTTAAGTTTTGATTTGACATTTGACACTGGTATTTAACTTCACACCAAGATGATTTATGCATTCAGCCGTCAATAAATTATAATTTTTTTGCAAAGAAAAGATAATCGTATTAAATTTAAAAGTAACTTAACGATCAACAATTTATTAACCAAAAATGGTATATATGCCCTTTTATTGAACAGATGTATCGGAAAATACTTTCTGTATATTTCTGTACATGGCAATGTATTCCTAGATTTCTACCAAACAGTCTTCAAAAATCTTACGTATTGATTGATATCCTTAGTTGAAACGATCTGTCAAATCGCTGTTTATGTATACCTTGAATTGTGACCAATTTGACTATTCTATTGGAATGAGTTTAGGAAATCGTGGAGGACAATAACTTTTCTACGTTGTAAGAGATCACGAATACATTCAATTTATTTCCCAGAGTTCAGTAATATTGAGTGAATTGCGTCAATACCTAAACAGTGGAAAATTAAGTGTCGGAAAATCTGTCGGGAGCCTAAGTAATCTACGACATTAAGAAACATGTAAGATAATTTAGATTATTGTTTATTTTTGTCCTTTTTTAGGAACATAGTAATTATTGGTTGTTTTTACTGTCTTTGTGCTTAAGATGACTACATTATTGATTTCAAGGATTAAAAACATTATTTGATATTGCACTAAAATAAAAGGCGAAAACTATTTTATAAGCTAGATATTTCATGCTAACAGTATTAAATTATTCCTGGCAATTTTTTTTTTTTGTAATTCAGAAGCAACAGATGAGCATGCGGTCCACCAGATGGTAAGTGGCTACCAATGCACATTTGTAATTAATCCAAAATAAAATTTCAAGTCATATCTGAGGTCGGCCACAGAGACGTCGGTATCCACCGAGTACTATGTTGGAGTGTTACGGATAAGTGTCTCTCTCGTATTACACCCTTCAAATTAGAACATAGCACAGCTTACCACTGCTGATATTAGACTGAAATAGAAGTGGCGCTAAGGGTCTCTATCACCTTTTAAACTATTAATCAGTCTTATAACTGAACGGAAAAACTTGAGGCATGGTTTTGCAAATATTGTGCACACAGAGAAGAGATGTGGTATGCATAATAAATGTTAGAAATATGTTAATATTAAACATTACAAAACATTCACTGTTTACATTGTTGACAATATATGCCGATTATGTCACCATATGGGTGTGCAGGTCAATAAACGTGTTATGGCTTTTAAATGCAGGTTCAAATCTTCGCTTCAATAAAGTAAACTGCATTATTCTTATGTTTCATATTTTTCGAATATAAGCTTAGTAAGAAAGATTGCTATCACATTAGGTATTTTATGAAAAACTAAATTTAATACATTGAAATTGAGAATAATTCAGTATGACACTTCAGTGAATATCAAGTTTAATTTTATATTGGTTTAACAAAATTGTGGTTTAATTTCCATCATTGCAATAGGTAACCAGTTAATTATAACGAATAAATTGTTTAAGTATTACGCCATTCACAAAAATACCACACAATATGTTACCATGTGGCTCCACACTTTAAGTTTAAAGAGAGATCTCTTTATTGCAGGGGTAAATATTTGAAATTAGAAATAGGAAATTTTCTTTGTTAGCTTAGCAGGAAGAATTTCTGTGTACTGATTGTGTATATATATTTAAAACATCACGAGTACCTCAAATTTGCAATTGCAAAAATCGCTGTAGCATCCAGTTGCAATTTAGTCACTTAAATAAAATAGCCAGAATATGGCTTTGGAAAGAGCATACCTTGCCAGTATGCACAATATATTACTATATAGTAAAATTATGTAAAGCATAGAAGTGTTCGCTTTAGGTGTAAGATTTAGATTATTACCTTCCAGGAATGTATGGAGGGCACACTAAATACATATTAACATGATGATGATGCAGATGCTGCAGGGCATAATGGAAAATACATACATACATGTAAAGTACATGAAATTTGATAAACTCACACCTATTAGCATAGCAGTCATATTCAATCAACCCTTATCACTGCACTTCTTCATAAGGCAGCATAACTGTTTATCGATCAAAAAAATCCACCACTATACTAGTCTCAAATATGGTTTGGCCTCAATTCAAAATCTCTTATATACATAACATATTAATTTATTCTGCACAAAAGAAATGAATAAGGTATAACAAACCACACAAATCATTATAGCTTAATATGCTACACACAAAGCGCTATGCACTGGAGTTCTACATACTGACTGAAGGTAGGCAAAACATTGCAACTTTTATAATGTTAATATTAATATTATTTTAACATAAAACCTAATAACGTAAATCGAACTCTATGAAATTAACAATATTGTAATTGTGTTTTATGTTATTGCCTGACTCTCCAACCATAACATTTTGAAATATTTGTTAAAACCAAGAGTAAGTGTAAAGGTTTAGGAAGAAACCACAACTGCATTGTTTTAAATCATAATTATTGCAGGGCACAGATGACACTAAAATGAGTGTGGCTTTAATGCAATAACGAAACCACACATGCTATTATTTGTCATAATTGTTAAAATTTGATTCTAGCAATATCTATGATTATCATTAGCTTGAGCATGTGTGCATTTATAGGTTCTTTCGCTTATAGGCTTCTATACACCAAAATGTGCAAAAATACTTCAATAACAGAGTTTGGGCTTGGCGTGAGTCTTGGAATAGTCCTCCTCAAAGCATTCCAATCTTTGCACACATATTGACAGTCCACAAGTGGAAAAAGCCATCAAAGTATTACAGTTCTAAAGTAATCTTGAAAATAGGTAGGTGCGATTCAAAACATAGAGTATGCTTGCTTATGTGAGATCAATCGCAGAAATATTACTCTGGAGATTATGTTGGTGAGCCTTATTTTACAATATAATTTGTATATTGGTATTTATATTTATCGCACTGCAGAAAGCGTGGGAAGTACATTTAACAGAACTGCGTCAATAAACACTTCTAACTTATTTATACTAATGAGCACAACTGATTCAATTTATAGCGATTGTCGACTCCTTTCCAGCAAAGTGTTAATGCGTCAAGAGGAACCAACCAACCATGCCTGGCATGAATAGAGACTACATAATAATAAAAAGTACAGACACTTACTTGGGCTGCATAACGTCAGCGGCGAGCGAAGTGTGCTGGAACTCATCTTTGCTGTCCAGGAAGGGATAGCCGTTGAGCGCGATGTGAGCGTCGTAGATGCCTTGGCGGCCGAGAGCATCGCCCACCCACTTGGACGCCATCGCGGCCGCCATCAGCGGTACGATGTACCGAACCCCGCCAGTCAACTCGAACATGATCACCACAAGAGATACTGTGGAAAACAAACACGTTTAGTGGTATTTAATAATATCACAAATTTAAAAGTAATATTTAAAGATTACCAGTACTTTCATTTTGAACGCTATTGTGGATTATACTATATCAGCTTTATTTGTTCAATGGGATCATACCACTGCCACATTTATTATTACTGAAAGAGTGCCAGCTGACTTACAGATGAGGCCACCATCATAGTACTAAGAAGTACCAACGTGCATGTAATCTTCAAGTGAAATTTCTGTTCTATTTTAAGTTGGTTAAGAATATCCTTGGGGAACCACGTGGCAGAGTAGACTGCAAGCTTGTTTGTTACTACAATGTTATAAAAAAACAAAAGCTTTCTGCTTGTAATAACATCCAATCACAAAGAATCAATTTATCATTCTACATAGAGCATTGATTGCATTAATAATGAAGATCATTTTTACCCGTCATACGCGTAACGCCACCAAGCACAGCCGCTGCCCCAACCATCGCGTACAGACCCGGAGTAATGCAATCGTCGCCGGTAGAACACTCGCCCGAGAACAACCAGATCTTCGAATACTTAAATGCGAGTTGCTCGACACCTGAGAACAATGGTGTATTTTTAGGACGCAAATAATAATTTGTATGGGGATTTAAAATCCTTATATTTCTCTATTATCAGCCTTTGTCTTCTATCTTTTAAAGCGTTTTATTTATTGCTTTCTTGGGTTTGTACGAAATTTTTCGATTAAATAACAAAATTTATAACACGGAACTTGAGATTTCTGCAACTCGTGCAATATTGAAGTAAAACAATAAAAAAATATAGCGAATAACTAGTATGATATAACAATGAGGAATTTCCTTACCAATGCCGACGATACGTCCAGCGATGGCGCCGAGTGCAAGGCTGGGGATGAAGAGACCACAAGGCACCTTGATGCCGAAAGTAAAGATGGTCATCACTAGCTTCAGTATGAGAGCCAGGATTAGCAGCCAGATGGCGCGGTACACGCCCGGGCCCGCTGCCGCCCTCTCTATAGCTGAGTTCACATGCGTGAAGTTGCGGTTGTAATCACTACGAACAATACCACGTCATATTAACTTAGCTACCAGTGATAACATTAAAACAATAGTATGATTTAGTATATAAAGTTTAAGGGAGAACCTTGCACTATAAACAGTTTTGACCCATTGATGAGTTGTATAACCATTTGTCAGAAAATTACATGTCTATAAAAGCGACTATATGTCTATAAAAGGAGAAACTTATTAGTAATAATTGACTGTTATATATTATTAGCATTTGCTGAAGGAATCCTTATAAACTAAACATTAGAGAACGAGAGCTATATATGTTTTTAAAAACGTGAAGAAAAAATAGGGTATTTAAAGCATTCAGTGAAACGTGTTCATAAAAAACAGTTGAAGAGTTTATCTTTACAAATACAATAAGAAATAAGAATTTCTATTTTAAAATTACTTTATTCGCGCTAATGAAGCGGATAATCATCAAGCAGTTACCAAAAATACAAATAACACTAACCACAGAGGATCCGAGTTAGAGATGCCGCACTGGTTGAACAGCAAGTAGATGAGCTGGCTGGTGTTCATACGCGTGTAGGGGTTGGGATAGGCGATAATGGCTGTGATCAGCGTCACCACCAACACCTCGGTCACGGGGTACTGGCCCAACTTCGAGTACTTGCGGTAGCGGCACCAGTAGATGTTAGCCTTTATAAATATTGTTGCGATGCAACCCTGCCAACAGAATTTTATTAGTCGAGGGATCCGGAGTTTTACAACCTACGTTAAATATATATAAAACTTGCAGAATACAGATGGACAAGATTGAAAAGTGTGTAATAAAAAAATAAGGACGTACCCATTTTAAAAAATGAACAATAATGGATGTAGATAAGCTGTCAGTTAGTATTGAAATAGCGATTTCCGGAATGACTTACCCCTATAATACCGAGGCCCACAAAAGGAATGAGCTCAAAAAAGATCCATGGCTTGTTGTACTCGACGAAGAAGAGCACAGAGTGCTCGTTGCCGAAAGGGTTGATGGAGCGCAGGATGAATGCGGCAATCAGAGCACAGAAGAACGATCGCCACAGCGTTTTTAGCGGGAAGTAGTACGATACCTGACAATCATAACATTTATTTGTAACTAGCTGTGCCCCGCGGTTTCACCTGTATTTGGAAAAAAATACATGATATACATACATATAACTGAAATTTTATACCTTGAACAGATTTAACAAAATAGAGAAAATAATTTTTTGCTCGGATCTCTAAAACAATTTTTAAAATGAAAGGAGCCAAAGTTACTCCTTATAAAATTTTCTAACAGCCAGTGAGTCCCGGTAATAGGGACAAACTCACAGACATAAAAATCTTAATAATCAGTTTTTGTTATAAATATAACAATACACTACCATATCCATTCAATTAAAAGCAGTTCTAAGCCTATAGGTTGATACTCGACGTCATATTCAGGGAACCGAGATTTGAATTGCAAAGACGCACTCCTAATTTTGAAAATTATGTGCGTATTAAAATTAATTGTCACTTGCAATGATCAGTGAAGGAAAACATCGTCAACAACAAGAAACCAACACGTCTGCTAGTTCTCTTAAAAAAGTTATCAAAGATCAATGAAGTCTAGTTGAAAACTCCCAAAGCATCGCCTCCCACAGATGTTTTATATAAAGTACAACTACAATTATATCGATCAATAACGCTCAAACAACAACTGCCTGCAAAGAGAGCGTAGGCGTAAACGTGGGTTGGGACTCGATCATATTCAAATTATTAATAAATATTATTCAAACTGAAAACATTTTACATATTGTATTAAAATCACGTGTTTCGCTTCACTTATTTTCATTAATTGTAACTTTGATCACAACTCACTCACCATGCTAATCATTTAAAAAAAATACGTACACTTTTACGTTTACTTTGTATTTCAATAATAATTATAGTTTATTTTTCTTTCACACGTACGTGACAGGGTCAAGAAGACAACGTTTCGTTTCAAGTCTGCTTCTTTTCTCTATCAGGTGCTACATTCAACATTGCGAGGTATTAGGACTATTTCGTAATCGCCTTTCTGTATGAAGATTGGATTTTATAGACAACTTAACTAGTTTCATATTAAATTGCATTATATACCAACAAATATTACTTTACTTAAGGAACAAGTAGAAAATGTATTTTTGGAAGACGTTAAAACTCAAGCGCTATTTGATAACAACGTGATAAAGTTGTCTATAAATTTTTTATGAATTTGTTACGGACACAATCAAATCATCTCTCCTGTCATTTCGTGTGAAATTGAGAACTCACCTCTTCGAGACTGAAAAGCACACCTCCAATGGGAGCACCGAAAGCCACGGAGACGCCCGCGGCGGCGGCGGCCGATAGGATCTCACGCTTCTTGGCCTCGTTGCGCCCGTACTTCGGGAACAAGTACGACAGGATGTTGCCTGTCACACAATAAACATTTTGTCATTTTTGCAAGTCAATGCCATGAAAATGTATTAAGTCGTCAAAGGTCCTGCAACGGAAATACTAGTCAGGGCATACTTTCGAGTTAAATTTTGTTGTTAAGTTTTGTTAAGTTTGATCAACTTATTTCTACATATCAATATCATTGAAACTTTAAAGAGTACATTCGCGGCCGTCTGGATGGTAGATAAAGTAATGTGTTATGTAATTGAAAATTATATTATTGGACTAATAACGATTTATTTATCTTTCAAGCTGCATAAATGGACCATTATTATAATATGGTAAGTTTACCCTTTTATTAATTATATACACTAAATTGCTAATAGGGAAATAGACTTCCGAAGGGAGTGATTTTTAACTTCAAATATAATTAGTATGAATATTATTTATGACATTAAAGTAGCAAACGCACATGGAGTCCACCTGATGATAAGTAGCTACTGCCGCCCGTGGACATCAGTAACAAACCCCAGATATCTCATCTTGGGATACTTACTCGTATTTAACCACAGATGCGACTCACTCGACCACAGACCCTGAGGACTAAATTAGATAATAAATTTATAACACATATATGTAATGTAACTTCCATACCCAAGCAACTTGCGATGTGAACCATTGGCCCTTCTTTGCCCAAAGACAGGCCTGAAGATACGGAGAGAATCAGGCCTACTACTTTGATGATGAGAGTCCATTTGCCCAAGTAGCCCCGGATGATGAATCCACTCAGAATGGTCTTGATCTCCGGTATACCTAAAAGCAATATAAAGTCACTATGCTATCTCAAGCTTTATTCTTTCCTATATCACTCTATTATTACGTATAATACCAACTATGATTAGTCTTACCTGAAAGAAGCATATAAATTTCAGGCAATACCTGTCTTCATATTCATACCAGTGAGTCACTTTTACAATTATTGTATGAATGTTACCACAGCATGATTAGTGTTATATGATTTCGATTATAGTAGCCTGCTTATATGCTTAACTTGTCTTACTTTTTTGAATGATAATAATCATCTTATAAAAATGTATTCTTCGATTGACATTCAATACAGTGTATATTGGTGCCCGAAATGGAAAAGTAGTATTATTGTATATATCGTATAGTAGCATTATATTGTCGATTACTAGCGCTATAGATTTTATTGGCCTATAATGCTAGCAGTGGTCCTATTAAATATTAATACAGAAATTTAACACTGCTCAAGCGAAGCAGCCGTGCGGCCACGTGACCCGCGTATGGATTTCACCGCAATATGTTCGCTACACTGAAGAATCTATAAATATCTATCCCTATTGACGATCCAATTACGATGCGCCTTGTGCTAGCATTCATGCAATCTCTGCCGGATGTAACTAATATTTCAGCTCAATCTCGCGTCGTTTATGCGAAGATTGCATTATTCCTTCTATGGCTTGAACCGGTGTACGGCGGCAGTTAAAGCGATGTTTACATTTATCCGTAAAAGTATTCGCTAGAAAATAGTCATAATGAAGGGCACCCACCAGAGCCGCACGCGTAGGGCGCAAACATGCGAACGAGCGAGGCGGACAGCGCGGCGAACACGAGTGCCCACACGATGTAGAACAGATAGCTGATGATGTAGGCCCCGGCGCCGTCGCGCGACTCGCCGAACACTTGCGGCCAGGTCAGCCACTGGTCACGGTATAAACAAGAATATTACAACCTATACCCGCATACCTCCTCTATGAGCTGAGGCAATACACATAAAAACATTAATGCAAATTCACAGGGTATAGCATTTGCCTTCAAATAATGTGGCAGACATAGCAGACTTCGTGAAACGTGGTTGAAGTCCCCTTGTCGGCGCCGGAAATCTACAGGGGAACTAAAAGGGGTAGAAGAAAACGGGCGGTGTTATATCGGTTGCGGGGGCGATTGCTGACTTGTTTTTCAAATACGTTAAACCAAAATCAAACTGCCTACCTACATCGATTATTTTGTTTTTATTTGTACCCTGTTCAATTGACTTGTTTAAAATTGCTTAATTTGATCATTTCGATTTCAATAAGATTGAAAACCGCAATCGTAAATTAAAAAAGATAAAATTAAGCATTTAGTATGGGATCCCTAGAACAATTTTTACCTTTGATTACTAACAAGCAGATTTTTCGTGACTCCTTGGCAAAACCTTGAATTTTGTAGGACACTTATTTTTTCGGTTTATTTAGATAATTATCTTGAGAATTAACTCAGAAAAATCCGGTTATTAACGAACGTTTGAAATTCGTCAAAGCAACGTAATTTTAATTTCCTAAAGATTAATAATATTTAGAAACTAAACTTAGAGGAGAGGAAAGACTTAAAGAGCAAAGGGTACTTGTGAGCAGTTTCCGTGATCGAAAGTGGTTTCGTCACTGGACCAGCAGCATTGCTCGCGGTTGAACCAGAACGCCTGCGGGCAAATGCCGAACTTGAGGTCGGTCATCCAAGAAGCGCCGATGTCGATCACGCCGGCCACCACGCCCGTGCACACTCCCACCAACAACACGCAAACCCATCCGGACCAAGCATCGTGCGCGCCCTGTAAAAAATAATAATATTTCAATATGTTCATAGTTTAAGAGGGTAGTATTTCCATAGCAACACTTATTTTTACTTCACTTAAATATTGACCTAGAAAAGTTTCGGTTTCGGATTAGTTTCGGCCTGAAATGGAATTTCTCAGAAGTTTATAAACTGGATTGCAGTTTGGATTGCAGGTGTTTCGTGTCCAAGTGGACAAATCAGTCTTTTGTTTATATATTTTTACTGCAAAAATTATACTTTAATATTTCGTTTCAAGTATCTCTATTGATTAAAAAACAAATGAATAGAGGTTGTCTAAGTACTACTACAAGCCAGTAAATATCTAAATTCTATGAAAATATGTCCCGTTTATTAATCTGAAAAAGTTTTTGGGAACAGCGGAAATTAAAACAGGAAACAAAAGAACCTTAAAAAATTGATACGTGAAGTTCTCGAGCAACACTGAATAATAAGTATATACATACTTATTAATTGTAAATCGATATATATAGGAAACACAGATGGAAATCAGCACCACTGTGCCCACAGTTAAGTGTTACGAGGAACAGAACAAGGAAACGATACCTTGATAAGATCCCACAGAGAGTCTTGTCTTTTCTTGACGATGTGGCGGTGGCGCATCCGATCCCGCGCGATATCTCGCTGCCAGTCGATCGTGTGGAAATCATCGTACTGCCCGATACCGGGAATGTCATCCGTATCCGCTGCTATTAGATATTTATAAAAATATTACATTTAATAAGATTACAAAGATATTCACTAACATAATTATAACTTTAGATGCAATGGAATTATAGCGTAGTGCTGATAGCTACAAATTACAATTTCCACCTCTAAAGATTGAACCCGATTCACACTCGAACCTCTGATCGAGTTAATTTATCCCGCTATATTTCCTACCCTTTCGTGCCTTGTTAAATTTTATCCTCACGACAAATTATCTACACTTGTGTACTAACGCTCTTAGGAAAAAAATAATAGGTTACTAATTTTCCTGTTTATCCAATTAACAATTACGTATTCATAAAGTTTTTCCGTAATTCTAAAACGATTATGTGGTTTTAGGCTATCTTATATATGTAAAGGTGAGAACGACATCGCTCTAACGTACAAAGTATCTGGCCACCTCTTGAAAATTCACATAGTTATACATAATAAGCAACGTTTTCAGACATCTACCGTACCTGTCTTCGTATCGATACTCTTAAAACTTACGAACCATCTATTACCGACCTACATACATGCACATTTGATCACCGTCGGCAGTAAAGCAACGACGCCATATATGATAATTACTCAGAGAGTTTAAATTTTACTTTCTTCTAACTTGTATTACTACGCCATTGTTTGCATTCCACTTATACTATTTTTTGTAAATATTTCTTATATTTATTTCTTAAGAAAATTATAAATATATGAATAACCACATTTTTTTAAAACAAAACTAGTCATTGACAGTAAGGAAATAAATGTATCATTTATAAGATTTGCATAATTACTCTAAAAAAGTCACAAACAGCAAGCACAAAGTATATTTATTTCAATTACTAACGAAATTACAAAAGTACCAATTTTATCTCTATCTTTCACTTGGAACTATGTGTGTGTGTAAATCATTCTTTTCATAAATACAGCTCATCAAAAAGTTATCATATGCATGTACTGTAAAAAATGTACATAGGTATTAAATAGATAATTGTTCCTACAGTGACTAATCCACACCACACCTACTATCCATAATCTCTAAGTGAATTACATACCACAAAACAAAAGAAACATTTAAAATATTCACATATCTATTGATAAAGAAAAGAAATGATGAATATGTATATTTTATCTTTTTGGGGTCCCATGCCCAAATAAAAAAGAAGCCCCTTTTACTGAACCTGTGCTGTCTATCCACATATCATTTGCTCTATCTCTAGAACTGTAATAGATAGACACTCACAATTTTCATAGACAGTGTATTAATACGGCTGCTACAACAGATACTAAAAATAAAAAAGTTAACAGTAAAATCCCCTTACAAAAACTGGTAGTTTCTAGTTTATCTATTGGATTGCAGCAGGCAGACATAGTAAATTTTTACTATCCATGGACTTCTACAGCTAGATAGTAACAAAATGAAAAGTCAGTAATACAAAACCTTCCATGTTCTAATCAGACTTATGCTTTGCTGTTTTTAGGTACATTATAATTTTCCTTTCAGTTACTGAATCTTTCTTGGCTTAGTTAAAAATTGGAACAAGAATGACTCAACACATACTTAATACTGCAAACAACACCATTAAATTTAACTAAAAAAAACGAATTTGCATAGTACATGACAGAGACATCGGACTTGTCAATGTATTATATCTTTAGAGAAATAAAACAAAACTGATACAAAAAATGTTCAAATGTTAATGAAGTAAGTAAAATATTATTGACTGCAGAGATGACATTGATCATATAAATTGCCTTTGAATATTCCATGATATATCCAATGACTTATTTTAATATTGATATTCCTCTTAACATTTAAAAAAGTTGTTGAAAATTACTATACAATGTTTAAAGATTCACCAGGGATATGTTATTTGTATTTGAAGTGTTTACTGAATTGAAAAATGCTTTCACTACTTCATAGTTCACTTTTTATTCCATGTTCTTTCATCATTCAAATATACTTTTTTTTTATGAAAATTATACATTGACTTCAATAAAATATTTTCAGTATTTAATTTTCAGACACTTAGTAATATTCATAGTAATATTACAGTAGCTTATTGCAGTATTGCTTTGTTTCAATGAGGTTTTGAAAAGTGTATTATTATATAAAATAATATAGTATTGTGATGTATACATTTATACCATATTTTATATGCTAAAGACTAGCATCTGCTGATAGAAAGTGCTACTTTTATCGCTCATTGACAAGTCTATCTGTACTTAAAATAACAAAAAAAAACTGTCTAACTAATGATGTATATCTAATTTTGTGTGAGAAAAACTAATATCAGAACAAAATGGTGAGAAATATTTTTACTAAATTACCAATGTTTACAGTATCGGCTTGTCAATCGTTACTGTAGTGAATAAGAGCTATATGTAAAGTCACGTGACTCTGAAGGCTTGCTTTTTCATTTAACAGCGCTGATATTCACTAATAATATTTTGTAAGTCTAAAAAGATACTATTAAAAACTCAATTAAACAACTATTACACGGAGACCACAAAATACCATAACTAATAAGCCTCCGCTGCTTTAAAAGTAGATACAATTAAAATGCTTTGTTACTTTACCTAAACATTCTACTTTAGGATTTATTGACCTAAAATTGAGTAACATAACTCACCTTGCATTCCGGAGAACACCACGGAGTCCCCTGTAACAATATTTCTTGCTTTTATTTACGGCTACAATTAAACACTAACCAGTCAAGTCCCAGTGTGTTTACTTGTATTAACTTGAATTGTTTAAATTTTAGCCCGAATATTTTCGACTATTCTATAAAATTAAACTTATGATTACTTTGTTAGTGTTTCGATAACTTAAGGAGAAACTTTTTACGAGTTATAGACGAAAAAAAACAAAAAAGTCCATATTCATTATGCAGACGGATGACGACGAAATGAAAGGATTATGAGACTTGACGTCTCACAAAACGTGACAGCTACCGTGGTGTTACCACGTGCGCGTTCCAAAAACTACTATAAAGATTCATGCAGCGTGGCACATAAAAACTACGGATTTTTTTTCAACCTAAACTTCAATTATAATATATAACATCTAACAAGAAAAATACATTACCATTTTTCAGTTTTTATAGGACATAGTTTAGTTCTTTAATTTAAATTATTATTATCAAGTACACGGTCGCTAAGTAGACCACTTAATTAGATGACTGATCGCATGTGTCAGTATAATGGGAAATCTTTTTGCTAATAAATTACATAAGGTTTATTAATTTAATTGTTTATTTTATGACTAATTTGCTACGAGTAACAACATTCCTTTAAAAACAAAAGTTATAACCAATGTTGACGAGAACAATACCCAATTTTGAAAATCAGTTTATAACAGCCTACTTTCGTCTAGACCCTAAATATCACTCCCCTATTGGTTCTAAACATACAATGTCATCTGCCTAATAGCGCAAAATGCGTTCATGTCAACCTCTATTGATACCCAATTATTTCGGTACGTTAATATCCGACACACGAGGTATATCGCTCGGCCCTCACACGATACCATTGTTTACAAGCAACGCACGTTAACCTATTATAATTTGACGTTAGTACCGCTAATAGCAGTCACGCATATTAGGTACTCCGTATTAGGTAAGTACCGCACAGTTAATTCAATAATTAAAACTTCGTACTAAATATAAAATAAGCAAAACAAAAATAAAATAGAGTTACTACGTTTTAGTATCATGCAGATAAACATATTAAAATATTTCTATGGCTAAATAAAGAAATCATATCCGTAACGAAGGGAAGAATTTAGATTTATTTTTTATATTCCTTTAATAATTGCTTTTATGTCACTGCAATGTATTTTTTATTAATAAAGTTCCGGTGTAGTAAGTTTTAGTACATATACACGTCAAGCTAAACATAATATCATATCCCCACATATTTCACTGGATCACGACCAGGGCCTAATTAACCCTTAGGCTAATTAGGCTGCAGCCTAGGGCGCGAGGATCGGGGGGGGGGGAAGCGGGACGAAGCCAAATTTGGTTTTTTGGCACAACAAATATTTCACTATGGCTTCTCCCTTATAATTT
>DWRA01000047.1:0-42649 GCA_018250295.1 Spathilepia clonius
GAGTAGCAAACGAGTCTACCTGATGGTAAGTTTTTAAAGCTGGTAGAACCCTTTGTAGTTCGATTCAGGCGGCGCCACCGCTACACTTATTTCTGCCTAATAACAGCAGTGTTAAGTGTTGCTGTCTACTGGTTTGAAGGGTGTGGTAAGGAAGATAAACTTAATGAGGCATTCCAACTTAGTCTTCAGGGGTAGCAACACGTACAGATGCGCATGCTCGTTTGCTACTCCATCATATGAAAAAAAAAGTGACGACCGACACCCATGGACATTTGTAATGAAGTGATATGTTATGGAATTCCTTTGCCGCTTCTTCTGTATAACTGAACACCTTCAGAAGTGGTGGTAAATTATTATTGTTCAAAAAGACTTCTGTAAAGGATCTGCTTTGAATAAAATATTTTAATATAATTTTTTAACCCCAGATAACACTAATAATAGGATTATTTATTTATTTATTTACTTATAGAGCTACTAACAAAGATTAATACTATTATTATTTATTATTACCATTAACAGGATTCGATTTTAGTTTTATTAGAATTTAATATGGTAAATCTTTTGTCTTGATTCTGGAGGCTTCACCGCTGCACCTATTTCTATCTTATAACAACAACTTTAAACTCATCTATGTTCTTGTTTAAAAGGTGTAGTAAAAGAGAGGGATACAGTGAATTCCAACTTGCAATCCTTATGAATAGCAACACACCTGTGGACAAATGAAAAATATAATTCTGTATGAATTCTGTAAGAAATACATGGCATATGTTCTATTATATTAATGATATTTATATGTGCATTTTTCCAGCTGTCATATTTGGCAAGAAAGCGTCCACGCCGCGAATGGATCCGTTGTTACAACGAGAGCAAGCTCGCAAGCAGCTTTTGAACAGTATTCCTCCAAGTGCCACTATTATTTTAGGACCGGGCCTGCCCACGGCGGTGCTCACTGCGTTCGAGATTGTACAGTGTCCGCAGCTAAATAAACAGGTATAGTTTAGTATTTATCGCTTAATTTTCATTTTATTCAATTAAATTGATTTGACAATGTCACTTTGAAGTTGTGAATGTATGCTCCATTATATTGGCCAAGGAGTAGATCTCCACTGTCAAGGAAATTGTAAACCTAGTGAATAGCTTGGCACTTGTTGCGATCGGGATTAACTTCCTAGTGTCTCTTTTACAACTCTGAAACACGTAAGAAAATGCTACCCACCCGTGCAAGAATCTATTTGCTTTTAAAATTATATATAGTTTAATTTATAGTTTGATGTTGTTATAATGAATTTAAAAGTTTAAAAATGATCTTGGTCATGATCGTGGTTTAAGGCTTAAGCTGACGATATTTAATCGTTGTGTTTGATTGATTCTTTAAGATATAATTATTTTGTTACAGTTAGTGTACAATCTGCTGGACTTGTGCGTGCTAGAACTATTCCCAGAACTTCGTGATACTCAGTCAAGTAAAATCAGTTGAAGGCGAAGGGTTGTTTAGGTGTGGTACTATTTATTGAGTATTTTTGTAAATTTCGAGTAACTATGTCAGTCGTGTGAGTTCATAGCATCATTTTTTTTATTTTTGTTAACTTTGTGCGTAATTTGTATTTTATTGTAAATATTCATATATTAAAATTGAATATATTTTTGTAATACTAGTTTAATTACATCTCTATTATGTCTTCATCTAAGATGAGGGATTATGGTGAGGACAGAGAATCGAAATATTTGCAAAATAGAAACAAAACACCACAATAAATTATTTTCATACTACATTGTGTTTGATTTGAACCTGTTATTTTTAACCTTCTCCTTGCTTAAATAAAAGTATATTGGTTAGTTGAACATTCGTTACAAATAATGGCAATGTTTAACGAAGTTAGATAACTTATTAATAGATCATCAAGAAACCTTGAAGTACTCATAAAATAGAGACTATGAAATAGTAACTTTGAGAATTGTATAGTATAAATGTGCTGCTTATAATCCGTACATTCCATTGGCCCATCTACTCATAATACCGACTATCACAAAATTCTAAAACACTTAACGGATTACGATACACAATGCATATCAACAATTACCGTAACACGACACGGAATTAACCGCGGAAATAAATATTACAAAAAACCGACGTACTCTTACTTACGAATCATAAACTATTCGAATATATTATTCTAACATACATAATATTGTTATGATAAAGTCATAAACAATAAATGCCTGCAATTCTTTTTATGTTTGTATCTTTGCCGGGCATGGGTCTCACCCACATCTAGGGATGGTCTGGAGCTTGATTCACCATGCTAATCCTACATGAGTTAATGGAGGCGACAGTAAACAAAGTGTAGACAATGTTAGAATGAAAATTCAATTAAGTTAT
The DNA here is from genome assembly GCA_018250295.1 of Spathilepia clonius. NCBI lineage: Eukaryota > Metazoa > Arthropoda > Insecta > Lepidoptera > Hesperiidae > Spathilepia > Spathilepia clonius. Next base: position 2,381 of record DWRA01000047.1, read on the forward strand.
AACTAAAATAAATAAAATTATAATGGCTAAATTTTAAAAATAAAGTTTCTTTAATTTCTTCATCGCGGTAATTTTCTTAAATAGTAACAGGGAGCAAAAACAGTCTTCCCCATCTCCTACAAAAATCTCTTGTTTTTCTGTGAAAGTTTTATCAAAATCGATTTCGCTATTAAGATAAAAAACTGTAAAACAATAAGTTTAGAAAAAGAGTTATATTTCAAAATTACAATTTTTATCGATTCTACTTCTTATTCTGACAAATTTTCCCGCAATAAGAGGAAAATATTATAAAGGTGGTGATAAACTTTGCGTTTTGTTAATACTTAAAGTATTTACCCTGATGTCTAAAGTTGTTATGCACATTTTAAAAATATTTATCCGTCTATAACCAAGACCTGGAGAGTCTGAATGCAATGAATATGAATTTCAAAACCAATTCCGTTTCACTATATTATGTAATAACATTATACATAAAATAGTTGTAGATGTTATTACTTACGTCCATTTTAAATAATTGCACTATCAAAACTCAATATTCCGTTCAGAAACTTTTCCTGCTTTGTTTACTGTTTTGTACAATTCTTCCAAATAGAATTGATCATACGGTACTTATAAATTGTAAAGTGACGCATGCTTTTCATTTTAGTAGCGTTATATTTCATTGTCTTCAATACTCGTGATTTTCGTTCAAGAACGAGCTGTGATGCAAATGTCAATTTATTTACAGTCGAAAGGAAAAGGTGGTGGGTGTGTGGCTTTGTGTTTTAATTTCTACGATTTCTTTAATTGAATAAACAGTAACTGTAGCGTTAAAGTAGTGTTATAATCAAATAAACAAGTTAACTAGAAGTTATAAAATAATAACTAATCCGTTTATTGTTATTTATGAAATAGTAAAATTGTTATTTTCACAAGCTTTCTAATTATATCCGAAATAATTAAATTGTTTTTGTGCGGTATGTAAATAAATACTAAGGGAAAACGGTTTCATATTATTATTTAGTGGTGCCAAATTAGTAATGAGCATCAGAAATGGCATTTTCGAGTCATGTTTTGGTTTATGAAAGATGGATGTAGTTCTTGAACGTAGTTCGATATTCGAATCCTCAGAATGTCGACGCCGTGCCAAAAAGGCGGGATGCGCCTCAGTGAAGCGTTGGATAACATGCAACTTGCGTACAATCCTATAACGAAGCAGTTGCATTTTGTGAGTCCTAAGGTAGAAAAACCAGTGGAGACTGCTGATGACCTTGACAAGCTGTCGAAAAAGAGCAGTTTTAGCGATGAAGGCAACTTCTCGATATCAACTTGCGAGAAGAGTGATACTAGTGATTCTCCCAAGAGCACCCTACAATGGGGTGGTAGTGTGAATGGTCACCACCGTGGAAAGGATGGTGGCTCCTTCTCTAGCACTATATCCAGTTTGTCGGAGTGTTCACTTGGGTCCAGTGCATCAAGGGAAGATGAGTTGGCCGATGTTGTCACAGACCAGGAGACCAGCAAACTCAAGAAGAAGGGATTCTCTGGTTTCTTTAGCAGGTGAGTTGGTTTCTTTTTCTTGTAGTCATAGGTTTCTCAAAATAAAAAACATCAATACATAAGGCTTTAAATTGTATACCTAAAGTGATTTTTCATGTTTTTCCTTTACATAAAAATATTATTTTTGTAATAAGATATCTACGCTTAATAAACAACATCAAATGTCTTATAGCACAATGTTATTATTGTTTGAATTGACAAACATACATATATATTTAAAGTGCTGATTAGCCAATGAGCAAGTAATGTTATAGATTATTGTTATTGTTATATTAATTAGTAATTATTGCTTTTATTACAATTGGCTGGAATCAGCTAACTCACATAATAGTTTTCGAGATAGAAATGGGGGTTATTATAATTAATGAACATACTAATAATGTAATTAGCACATTGTTACAGATCATACAAACATTTTTAATAGATTTTTTTATTATTTCTTTAAGTATCTGTATTTAGTTTGTTGGTGAGGGCCTCCAACTGTGTCCACTTTGCCATTTATTGGCTGTTGTCCAAATGGTGCTTACCACAAACTTTATTCTATTGTAAACACTAACTAATTAGTAAAATTCAACCCAGGTGTAACTTCTATGTGTTAACATATTATTCAAACAAGCATACAGATAGCTTTCACTATCAGAGTGGCCACAGTCTAATATAGTGCTCATAAGAAAAAATAATTTAATTGGCAGAAGTTGACATTCCAGTTGTGTCATGTTACCTCTCACTGGCTTATATAAACGGTTTTATATAACAACATTTTATATGTGTTAATCTCTACTTTGTTTCTTGAAGAAGTAATATTTAAATGATACTAGCTGACCTGATGAACTTCTTGTTGCCTTAGTATTAAATAATGCTTCAAAGTTCAATAACTAAATTCAGAACACTACTACATTACTACACACTACGAGGAACTGTTTGTATGGGAAAACGAAAGTGTTTTTTTACTATTTAGCATTTAAACCATACTTGCATTTAAAACACCTTTTAAACCTTCCCTGTTTTTGTACAAATAATTCAAAACCAAAATTAGCCAAATCGGTCTAGTTGTTCCCGAGTTTCAGCAAGGCTAACGAACAGCAATAGATTTATATATACATATATATATAGATGATATGATTATGCATAAGATGATATGCATATGCCTTGCAAAAGTCAAACCTAAGATAAAGCCAGATAGATGGTTAGAACTATATCTTTGAAATAAGTGGATGAGGTGAAAAACATCATTTTTATTGAGCCGAGTGTTCGTCGAGTGGTTGAAATTTCACTATAATCATTATTGAAAATTTAAACTAAATTACTTTACTAACACCAAACAAAAAGCAAACTATAAGCTATGAAACATCCAAGTGTGAGTTGCACTTGCTCACACTGAGGTCCACACCACCCAATTGTTATTATAAAGGCCATAGTGATACACTCTGTAAAATTTCAAGTGTCTATCTATTACAGTTGAAGAGACAGATGGACAAACAGCGAAAGCTTAAAAATGGTGTCTCTTTTTTACCTGTTACGTATGAAACCCTAAAAAGGAACTGAACTGTTTTCTCTTCTCTGTTCTATAGATATGTTATGTGCATGAACCTGATTTTTAATAGGTTTATTAGATTTCATGGTTGGTAAATATTATTTTGAACATCCATTCAGTAAATAATATGAAGATTAGCTGTTATAAACTAGGATTATAATTTAGGTGTTGTTGTCTGATACCTCAAGAAACAGGAAAATTAATTCAATAATATATTGCTAGGATGTAGTATGTGACAATTAATTTTGTAATTAAATTATGTGGTACAGGTAATATTTGGTTTATAGAGCTATCTCTGTATATATTTAAATTTCACGTCAACAAGGTCAAAACTATTGTGGTTTCCTAAGCTCATTCCGATTTTTACAATAATAAGATTTTAAACAGTTAAGGTATAAATTTTGTGTGTAAAGATTTTGATTTTTTGAAAGGGCGTTTATAGAAAACTATAGTCACCACTTATTTCGAAGGTAGATACTGTGGCTGTCGTTGATTTTGATTATCTTTAATCACATTTGGGGTTTCGTATAAATAATGATATATACAGTCATGACTCATTAATTACGAGATTAGTAGAGGAGCATAGTTTATGCTGGGTCGTTTCTGTCTATGAATATTTGAGGCAATTAAGATTCTGATAATAACTGTTTGGGAAACTGTGATGATAATTTTATACATATTTTCAGAATATTCGATCTAGTATTCTATTAAAATCCTATATTTTGGCTTGAATGATAGTAAGGTTCCTTTCATTATAAAAAAAATCATTCTCTGCTTAAATGTCTGTACTTCAGTGGAGTGTTTGTTGGGAATGCTTACCAATATTAACCATTTGAGTTATTTAAAACATGTGATGAAGATAGTTGTTTCCATAAAATAACAACAACTCTTGAAATGTAATAAAATATTTTAATAAATAATATTAATTAAAGTTTTAAATGGAATATTTTCTTATTGATACAATACTACAATATATTTTTTGTCAGTCATTTTATGTAGAAAATTCTAATAAGAATGCTTAGAAATAATTGTGTTATTGATATGTAACACCAAACTTTTCTGCATTGATGCTAAGCAAATCACAAGATAATTCAAAAAGCTTCTTCTGATGGTCTGCGTTTTTCGAAAATCTGTTGCTAAAACCTTCTTTACAGTTACTGATATACAATCCTCCCCTGTCTTCAATTTCTTTGTCGAAGCAAGCATAAAGTATTGACACTGCCCCTTTCTCTGGTGTTTTGAAGAACATCTTCATCAACCATGGGAATCTCTTGAAGTTGGAGTTTTCAAATAGATCAGTGTCAACAATTCCAGGATGTACAGAATAGCACTTGATGTGGACTCCATCTTGTTCTAGGGTTTTGTTCAAATACCTTGCTGACATTATCTGTAACAAATATGTTTTATTAACAATATGAAATGTTGCAAGTCTAATACTTATATTCTGTACCTTATTCCAAATAAGTTAAGGATGTATATAGAATTGTAAATTACAATGGTATCAATTTAAATAACACTTGAAAGATCAAGGATCTAAATGTTGTTTACAACTATAAAAGCAAAACCAGTTATACCTGAGCTAACTTAGATTGTGCGTATGCGGCGGTAGTATCATAATGCTCCTTCATATTGATATCATTAAAGTAAATGTATCCAGGAAAATGTCCGCATGACGTCACATTTACGATCCTCGAAGGTTGCACCTTATTGCCAGCCTTTTTTAATGCTGGCAACAATAAGTGGGTCAAGTAGAAATGACCTAGATAATTGACAGCCAATTGAGACTCGAAACCGTCCTCCGTGAGTTTGTAGTCGCCAAACATAATGCCCGCATTGTTTACCAACAAATGGATTTCGGGAAATTCTTTCAAAACATTGTCGGCGAATTCTTTGACCGACTTCATCGACTGTAAATCTAATTGGAATGCGTGTAATTTATCACCGTTCTCCATTGTTTCTGCTAACTTTTTCGCCAATTCTGGCCTCCTGATTCCCATAATGACGGTCATTTTTGATTTTAACAGACCTCTAACTACTTCCGTGCCGATCCCGCGCGCACCTCCCGTTATTACGGCAATTCTCTTGTTTGCGTCTGGCAACACAATCTTGTTCCGCCACACGTTTACCCAGTCGTCGATGAGGCCTCCGGCGCCGGCTCCCTGCATGTCGAGAGCGTATCGTAGTTCACTCAATACGTGCTTTACCCGCTTGTGCCTGTTCAGATACCAATAAACGCCAGCCGCTATCACAACTGCTGCAGACGTTATCGCGAGCGACATGCTTCTAGGTTATATTGTCGTCCGTCCGACACGACGCGGCGGCTGCACTGACTTGTGGGCTTTCACTCGCTTGAAAATCGTCTACGCTTTCTCTCGCTGTTTGTATTCCATATACCGTTAGTCCTGCCTGAATGTGGTAGCGCGGGTTTTAACTGTTGTAATGTAGAAAAACATATGCTAATGGCTTTGTTCTGCAGAGCATATCGTTGCGAAGAAATCAGATGTGAACTGATCATGTGTGTAAAATTCACAGTAGGTAGAATTTTGGTAGCATAATTAAAAAGTTATTTAAATACAAACGAGAATAACTTGTTAATTCTAAGTACCAAGGAAACACTGACTAGTTTCGCCATACGAAGTCGAACGTGACACTCCCAACATGCGCATTACGTCATTTTATTTATTAAGTCATACTGTATCTGTCAACCGGTCTCCCAGTCATAGTGTTGCCAGCTCACTTAAAAGGATCACCTATTTTGTACCAATAACCATATCTAAAAATATTTTACCATGAATCATTGCAAATACTGGTTTGTTAATTGTGTTATTGCTATGTTGGTTATCGGAATTTCTTCTTATCAGCTTCATTTGAGTTTGCTCCTAGACTTTTATGAATGCTACATTTAGGTATTTGCTTTTTTACATTATTTTTGTACAAATCAATTCTTTTGTTGTAAGTACCTTGACCTTTTTAAAACAAAGAATGATAAAATAATTGGTATTTAAATACTATTGAATAAATATATTTTGGTCGCCTCTCGTATTTGTTCGTAATATGTGTTTTAATTTGGCAGCAGCATTTTAAGTAGAGGTAGGTATGTGCCTATAATTAATTGGAACAAAAAATTGATTGTATTTTGAACGATGGCAATTATACCTTAAAGATGTCAGAAATATTACGTACACTGATAATATGTGTACCATAGTACCATGTAGTATCATGTAGTATCATGTAGTACCATGTAGTATCATGTAGTACCATAGTACCATGTAGTAGTTATATTACATGGTAATGACTAGGATTACATAGCAGGCACTCGTGGCAAATAATGTAATGTAATAAAAATGTCGCGACCGACATACGTGCACATTGTATGTTTATTATTTAATTAATTTGTGTTCGTTCACCTCAATTCCGATTTCAATATACTTGTTATCGAACATTCCATTTAAATGAAATGGGAGCATTATTGTTAAACATATTTTAGAGATTTTTCAAACATCAATAACCTGTCGTTAATTGATAAGGTTTAATGTACGGAGAAGAAGCGACAAAATAAACACCATAATACCCATTTATGCCATATAGTTATGTACCATTTACTAATTAATAACTTAAAATCATGGTGCAAATCAACGAATTATTACGTAGGATGACATGTTCCTATCTAAATATGCTTTTAATAAGTACTTTTGTTACCTGTTACCTACACTTGTGATAATGTGATTACGAATATCTAATAATCCTAAGAAGACAAAATAAAACTTTTAGCAGAATAAAGCGCTATTTCCAATTACAAAACGTGCTGGTTACTTAACAAGTATTGTGTTGTAGCTTGCCAAAGAATTCATTAAAATTTATTGTTATTGATTAGAGAAGGTTTTTATGAATAAAGATTCGAATGGAGATATCTTTTATTATCTTTGTTAATTATCTACCTTGTCTAACAGCGTGCGTAGGTTAGATAGTCAATTGTTTTTAGGTAATTGACTGTATATAATGTGATTTTGATGTTTTTTAAGCTTGCAGTTACGTTTCCTATATTTGGCTATTAAAAATGAAAGAAAATAAATTAACGATTTTTCTTTTGCTTCACATCGCAAGTTTGTTTGCAATATTGTTTACCGAGTGTAAGTCATTTACGTAAGTTGTGGTTCTGTCTTGAATATTGACCTGTCTTGCCGAACGTTCTTTTATAGGGTTTAACACTAACAGGCAGATTCATAAATATTTCTTATAATTAACTGAAGGGACAAAATCTTGACGTGTATTCCATACCCAAAGTAAATAAATAGATTCTTAATGTAAGAGTTACGCATTTTTGGTGCTACATCAGTCAAATAAATCTTGTGTAGTTCCATTTCATCTTATCGACTGCAATTCGTATGACAAAATATTATTTTCGGGTTATATTTCGTTGCTTTGTATATGTATCGGAGCGGTAATAACGTTCCTGCTTCGAGCTGTATGCCTTCGTTAAAATGTGTGTTGGATGGTGCATGTCACGTAAGATTTATGCGATATCTCGTCTCAGTAACGGTTTAAGAGGGCACTCGGGCCGGTGTCGGGCACCAAGGGCATTAATTAAAGCTTTGGTCCGATACCACGAGGAGTAGTAGAGATTCTAGACATCTGCGACAGATAGCGTGTGTTAAGAGACTTTTCATTTGGGTTATTGTCTTTCAAAGGCTTCCTGTAACCAAGGTGAAATTCGATAAGTTTCAGAGCAATATATGTTTATATTACCTTCTTTCTGTATTTTAGCACGCCATTTATGTTATAAAATATATAAATTGTAATGTAGAGTAAAATTTTAATTTCCGTAACATTGGGCTTAGTGTTTGTGTGGTTTAGTTAAGTATTTTTAAACCCAGAAGTTACAGAAATAACAGAGAATAATCATCAAGACATTTGGAAATTTTCTTTCTACTGTACTAAGAGGGCCGTGACGTCTTATCGAATATCATGCACTTGATAACGTATCGTTTGATTGTACGCAATCTGGCTTAATGGCACCCTCCGCAACCACAGTCTCTTATCAATGCTTAAGTGCTTCATATTAATTAAAAAGAGATAATATTCATTCAATACTTATATTTAATTTTTATAGACTAACTGTTTAATAACCGTGTATTTTTAGAAAATCAAATTTTGGAATTATTCGAGAAATACGGGGTTGCTCTATTTTTTTTAATTTATCAGTTTATTTGCTTATAAACTATGAGTCTGCAATGTGTAAATAACAGTGAAGCATTTTTTTCAAGATTTTTTAAACATTTCAACAGTTTTAAAAATTATTATTACAACATCACTAAATATTACGTAGCAACTAACAGAAAACAGAACGACTTCCTAAATGTATTGACGTCTGAGAAGATTACGTTTTAACATAATTACTCGTACTTTGATGCATGAGTAAGTTAAAAATCACGTAGTAGGGCCATAAACAACTTTAATACGCTCGTTCTGATACTTGATATCGGCTACTTTATGTAAACACTTGAAATAGGCACCTACGAACATTGTTCAAATGTTTTATCACTCGAGGCCAAGTGCATGGAGTTCTTTATTCCCGTCGAAGTCACTTCAGCACGTACAATGGGTAAACAAACTCATATCATCATGTACACTTATTGTTCTATACAAGTGTTTCGATTGGAAGTGTGTACGAAGATTGAAATGCAAAACGCGAGAGTGCCTGGCGATTGACTGATAAAGGTCAGTGATTGTTGGCGAGTCCATACAAATGTTGAGGTTATGTGTTTATTTATAGCGACTTATTGATCGTGTACATGTTTCTATTGTAATTAAGGATCCGTGGCTGGATTGAGTTGGTGTGGAAGTATTTAAAAAGTTCGTGTAGATGTTAATGCTGGTTGTAGGTATTTTATGATTAGGTTGAAGAATGTGGAGAATAAATTCCTTTAGTAAGGTCAAATGAAAATGTTGGGTTTCTTAGTGCAAGCATCGCCTGAAGCACTGCCGTCATATTTATTTCTGTCTCAAAGAAACTGTTTACGTTGCTGCATTCTGGTCTGAGTGTTATAAGATAGATCTACCATATAGAGTGCAATTAAAGTTCTTTTAGTTCTTGGGGGCAGTTGCGTTTCTAAAAGACCTAAAGTTCCTGCCTGATCTAAAGTTCCTATGCCTCAGGGCAACACCGTTAATTATAGTATCCTATTAATAGGTCAAGATGACCTCACAAGATATATAAAACGTTTTTGGTGAGTTCTAAAAGTTAGCCTCGTAGCTTTGTTCTACGGTCACGTCGATATTAACCATTAATGTAAGCGTTAAGGCAAAACTAATACAAAGATTACAAAAACGAGATTGACTCGACAAAGAAATGCATATAACATGTCGGCCTGTCAAGATAACGAATGATGGAGGAGAATATCTGTATTGTTCACTGTAATACTTATGTCAAAGTGATTGGACCCGATTTTTCTATTACGTCTTGGTCTATATTTAATACATATAGAACACGAAGAGTATAAAAAACTGTGTGATTGCTATAGGGATTGTAGCCTATTGCTATTTTTTACTCATGTTAACCTATAGAACTTTCTCTCCTTTCTTTACAACATTCACGGGATGGGAGGGATTAGGTGTCGCCAATAGGTCAAGGCACCACTGTTTATGTACACAATCTCAATCAATTTTATTAGGAGTTCTACAGAATTTCATCCCAAATGAGTTACTATCCTTAACGACTACTTAGGGTTACCAGATGGGGGAACTATAATATCTGGACACAATTTAAAAAGTTGAATTTGTGACAAAATTACGATGCGAAAAGTTATATATTAAATCAAAAACTATAAAAACCACGACTCCAGACAAATCCCGACTATGTGGCAACCCTACGACTACCGCTATTAGCTAGTAGGCTGTCATGTACGCAGATGTAGAGACAGTGCTTATAGAGTTGGCCCGTGGTGAGTTCTACCATATTCAACATTAAATAACGTGACGTGAATTATTTTCACAATTATTATTACCTATACGTAGGTATACATTTTACATACACATTTTGAATAAAAACATGTCCTTTCAGTTTTGCAATGGGTCTTATAATGGCTTACTAAGAATTTGTTTAGTATTTAATAAACCGTATAAATAATATTTAATACATAGTATACAAAACTGCACGATTTTAAACACAGTTATATATATATATATATATATATATATATATGTGGTTACTAAAGTGTTTAATTTTAACTTCACGCGAGAATATTCGAGCAAAACTGCATACTTTAATGAGAGGTTTCCTTTCAACTATAGGCCAATTGGCAAACCATCTCATTATGTGTTTAAGTGCAATTTTGTAGTCGACAGTGGTTCGTACGGCGGATGTGGATATTTACGAATTGTGTGTATTCCTGTATTCCTGTACGAGATATGATTGTTAAAATACAGTCTTAGACATCCTATTGTGTTATGGTATGTCTTTGTAGGTAAGGTAACCTGTTGCATAATAGGACGTACACTACGTTCAGTTCACCAGTTCACCTGACGAAGTGTTTATTAACAGCAGGTCCTAGATAGAACAAGAGACTTAACGGAAGTCGGTTATAGATTGACCTGAAATTTCATATGGCGGCAAAAATATCACGGCTACTTTCTTACAGCCCATCTTAATTCAAATAGGTATATACATATGGCGCTGGTGCCGCTGCAGTCGTGGTGGTAGAACCAGTATGGTTCAACTGAGGAGCTACCACAGCTACATCTATTTTTAACGTAAAGCAGTGCTTGTCTTTCGGTGGAAGGCTACTTATGAAGGTTGCTTGCGAATGTTACATAGGAGAGTTACATATGAAGGTTATTTTCCAATTTAGTCCTTAAAAGTAGCAACAATTAATGATCCGCATCAGGTAGAATCTCTGTTCTATATGAGTTCTATTGTTACAGATATCCATTGACGGTTGGAATTATTTGCCTATAAAAATGTCAAACCTCAAACATTTTTTAATAATCTATAGCCTTTTTAATTATTTCTATTATGTTACAGATAAGTTTAGTTAAAATTATTACTTGGTACATAATGATTTGCGTAGATGCAATAAATATAAAGTATCTGTTGGATATTTCATAAATAGCAAAGTTTTGCGTGGCTGTATCAAATCGAATGTATAACCACATCACCTTTCGCTGCACACTTTATTTAAAACCCATTTACAATATATTACGAATCTTACAAGCAACTTTCGCAATAACCACGTAATGCAACAAAATCATCTAAACGCCGGCCCGAACAATGCAACGTAAAATATTAGTCGCGGATACACAACACGGTGCGGCGCGTATGTAACAACAAAAACGGCCTACACCCTAAACCTGATACTGGACTCGCAAAACCTGTTCCGTAGCACTGGCGCTGCCCTTACCAAAACCATGACCTTGGTTAGCTCAAGCTACATGACAAATACATTGCTGCATTTCTGTATACACCCGAATAAATCCCTGTGGCATCTTGCCACCAGTACGCGTTGGACGTTGCTGCAGTGGAATTCTCGTAAAACATATTACAGAAACGCTTACAGGTAGATCCAGGGTATACAATGGTGCATTCGGTTTTATGGACACAAAAAGACTACTTATACCTTCGTTGCGGCCATTTCGTATCATATTACTGTTATCGATGGGCCAATGAAAATTGTAAATGTTTTGTAATGGTTTCCTATTAGTACTTAGTCTCTTTAATTGTGTGTATGTATGATATTAATGTTACATATCGTGTTTGTATTAATTATATTGCAAATATAATTGCTTGACCTTATTAAGTCATACATTCAATTAACTAGTTTGTATAAAACTGTAATATCACGCAATTACATTTGTGGTCAAATATTTACTCCGAATAAGCCGCAGTTTTGCACCGGTATTGTTGTTTGTCAACAAAACCATTGGCCGGGTTTTATCGTATTCATAATCCTGGTAAACGAGTAAGAAAGTGAAAGGATCGCATTGACAGGAATGCAAAGTTATTTTTATGCACTCAAAAGCACCTGTTATGGCATACATCCGGCATAACTGCATATGTTGCACATACAGACAGCGCGTCACCTGATACCCTCGAAACATCTGCCGACGTCGTAAAGCGACAATTTCTGTGACAATAATGAAGAGAGGAAAAAAAACGGTACGGGGAATGGCACGCTGGATTGAATAGCATTTTACTGGCGACCGAGTGAAACCGCACAAAAAGTTATTGTCCTTCTCTTACGAAAGGCAATGCAACTTGCGCGTAAAGCTTAATTGCCGGTGTTTATTTACGTAATTACCTGTTTCCGCTTACGCATTCCTAAAGCTCCATGGTTGATACAGTGTGGTACTTATGAAAGATTCGCTTTGATTCTCGGTATAAGTAACATAATACACTCATGTGGTTTTTCTGATATTTCCTGTAGTCTTGGTTTGAGCTTATTATTACATCTAATATAAGTTGTGAATATTTACTCATTACATAATCTTTACTCATTGGACTCCACAATCATAACATAATTAGTTTTATCAGTTTTCTTTTCGTTTCTCTGACATAATTTTGTTTGATAATAGAGCTTGAGTCATTGTATGTTATTTTGTACTGACTTTATGTCAAGAGCAGAATATTATTAGTCATGGTTTTGTTCTTATGAAGTATTTTAATATCTTATCTTTTAAATTTATTAACTTGCTATTAGATAAATAGATTTTGTCACACAACTATTAGTGATAGTTATAATTTAAACGCAAAATGCCCAAGGCGTTCTAGTTTTGCTAGTTGTCCGGTTGACACTAGCTATGCTGTTCCCACCATCTTGCCTTGCCTTGGAGACGTAGTGGCAATGTCATTGCGTTCATTAAGAGTGTAAACGCGAGTCAAGGCCTTGTATCATTCATAAAGTTCCCACGAAGAAGCACAACGAAAAAATCATCTAAAAATTTAAACATATCTGTAAAATATGAAGAAGCCTGTTGTGAGTATAATTTCTTGTGTAGACTCCAGAAGATTACATTCTGTTGACAGTCACGTAGACATCGTCCATATAGATACAGTCTAAGTAGTACAAATAATTAGTACTGAGTCATGAATGCTCTGAGAAGTATTTAAATATCAAATTCCATTACTCGTGATATCACACCGGAAATGAATCGTCATGAACTTAAAAGCATGCATCTGGTATTTGCGATCCAATAAAGACGATAAATATTTATCTTTAACGATACTTTTCTACCAATTTTACTACTACTACTACTACTACTACTACTACTACTACTAATATTTTACTTTCTACCGATTTTAGAAGATCATTGAGATAGAGAAGAATTAATACAATATACTGTTTGTTTGGGTCTTAGATAACGTTCCACAACTCTCTAATGACGAAGAGCATTATAAATTATATTATCGATTAATTAAGAATAATCAGAGCTAAATTAATATTAAGTTAAATTGGACTACAGGGAGGAACTTACAAGGATTCACTCTGTAATCCCTATTTGTTGACCTATAAAACTGTATACATGCAGTGCAGAATGGTTTCGTTTTAAACTGAGTCATTATAGCAGCCCTGAATGGATAGCCGGTAGCTCGTTATCATTAGCGTGCCTTCGTACTTGCAAGGAGTAATTAGCTGTCGTCTCTGTAACGACCTGATGCGTAATTCTCTTGCTCATTGGACGTCTTTGTTAGTGACGCAGAGTTCGTGTTGTTAACATATAATGAATACATAATGTGAACATTTTCGTGGAATACGTAGATAATGATGTGGTTATGGTAGGATTATGACATAACTCCATTTTGATCATTTTTTCTTGTCAAAGATGCAATTATGTCGTATTTCCATGTCAACGATGTCTGCTCTGGGCGCTCTGATTTGTTCTTTTTATAGTTTTGTATATGTTAATAGTCTTAGTAGTGCGGTATGCTTCGCTTTTCTATTTTTGTCTATTTATATTCATGTTTATTACTGTAGCCCACGTCACGGTTTATGATTTGTTTAGTTTTTGCGTACTCTAATTAACAAACAAGTACGATATAGTTCTTAAAATAGCAACTTCGTTTTGGTTACAAATTAATAAATACCGTGAAGGTTTAAATTTTATGTTATAATTATAGAATTAATGTCCTGCTTTCATAAGTGTTGACTCAATACCGTTATTTCGCTTATTCATATCCATAATTATTATTTTTGGTTTAGGCATTGTGCAGTTATTTAGTCTTATTATGTGGCTGATGATTTTTATTTCTATTTTTCTTTACTTCTGAAATATTTTTATAATTAACAATATGGTAGCAAATGATAGGAGTCCAGCAGTCCACTTGGTGGTAATGGTCACTGCCGCCTTAGGAAAACTGTGACCCACTCCATACAGAACAGGCGTTCTTTCTCAAGCTGAACACAGATGCGTTGTTACTCCTGAAAAATAAGATGGTCACCTAATATGTAAGTAGGCCATTAAATATATTCAAAGTTAAAAATAATAAGCTTGTTTGATTAGTATCAGTATAGGAATTTTAATGGACTATATTGGTACAATCATGTACTTACTCCCGTTTGATATGACTAATACGACTGGTAGTATTGTTTTGCTAACCGACTAATTGTTGAATCATTCCAAGCGGTCATCACAAAGCCGTTGTGATTAACTTAAGGCTGTGTTGACAAATGGTACAAACGTTTTGCATAATCCCTCATTAGGGTGCGACCTACTAGCCAATTATTACGTGCTATTATGAATAGTTTGACGTGTTTACTAAACATACTCACATGGTATACAGTTCTTTGGCCCTTTTTTTCGCAAACTCATAAATAAGATAGATACGTATGTATCTTCTATTTGTTCCCGATGAATGTTGGTTTTGGATGGATGGATATGTAAATGAAAACTGATAACCTATAGGTCATCAGTTTTCATTTACATATCCATCCAAAAAATAAAGTATTGTTCGGTATACCGAACAATACTTTATTTTTTATTAAAAATCTGATATATATAGTTTCTCCAATATTTAAACATGAACCATGTATATTTTCGGTTTAAAATGTAGTCTCTTTTCCGGAAATAATCTCTCGTATCTTATAGAATGTTATAGCTTCCTCTATTTTCAAAATTAGACCGTTGACAGATACACGGACAGACATTAATCTGTGTTTAATGTTATGTTTATAAAATTACTACTAGTTTAAAATCACGATTCATTTTTTTTGTATAAATATGGATAGACAGAATAAAACAATTTAGGTTTGGAGTTTTATGATAAGATCATAAATATTGTATATTCTCCAGTGTACTCTATAGTATAGAGTTTTGTAAACAATTTTCTCGTAAGCTAAACATAGCTGAAATGCTCTCAAATGTGAAATATGTGGAGGTGGAGAGCAAAATAAACACGAGAGGCTTCTCTGTCTCATATGAGAGTACACGTAGAACTTTGCATATCGGGACGTAAAATTATACGTTGACTGGAAAGCTAATAGAGATTTAATTTCAAAGCAAAGCTCTATAATGACTGATCGTAGATTTGTGTAGAATAAAACTTAATTGTATGTCACGATTTTAAAATTAGGTACGTGCAATACATACCTGCCTACTTATTATTTATCGCCTTTCTATGTAATAATACCTGTATGTTAGAGAAAGTAAGAATAATGTAGGTAATGTGTAACTTTACGATACAATCCAATAGTATATCAACAATCTTTCATATCTCATTTTACGTCAAATCTTATCAAATTGTTACGTAATTAGATAAATGCCGCGGTTACCAAATCTTATACACGATAAAAAACGTTTAAGGAATTGTTTATGCTGAAACACACTGAGATACCTTCTGTTTAAGATATGAAATGCCGTGTCACCCCCATAGCCGGCGTATAAAGAATGACTTGTTCAGAGTAAGTGGTGACGCGTGAGAAATACGAGTATTATTTCACGCTACCGTTTTTGTTCCCTATAGCGATGCGAGAACGAAATACGGTATTCAGCGCAAACATCCCTTTGTTGTCTGTGCGTTTCAGGTTTTTGTACGTAATTCACGCTCTCGATGGGAACTAGAGGCGAAGTTCTTCTGGATATCTGATTTTAAGACTACAAAGGGTCCAACTTATGGAATGGTTAACGTGGATAAAACAGCCGATTCGCTTTTTTATTTCAGTGAAAAAATATCTTGACCTAATTGGATAGTGCAGCTAATGAGTAGGTAATATGTTTTTTGTTTAAAGTTTAAAGCCAGAATCTCTTGTGTGGCGGACTAGTATGGTGATCACTCTGCAATGAGAGTGGTCTACTACGAATAAAATTCAGGCAAAATACACTTACATATCTACGCTTCCTTTCGATTTAGTAAACTACATTTCTTCCAACACAAACATAAATAATACAGAAATGAGGAAAATAAGTGGTAGTAGGTATTTATTGCTTAGACAGTCTGAATAAATTTTATATATTCCCTAAACTGGTAGAAATAATAATTATTATACATAATTATATTGTGTTTATATGTATATTGTTATTATTCGATACTACTGTGTTTGTAATATTTTCTTATAAGAACATATTTTCTTGTGCCAAATACTAATCAGTGAAACAAATAATTGAAGGTTTGCTTTAGAGTTAGTATTGTTAAAAAGATATGCCTAAAACAGGTCAATGGACCAACATTGATCTGTTTTAGGCATGTGGCAATTTTATCATCGAGAACCATGACCAACGTTTACTTGTTTATCGATTAAATGATTAAATTCAGAGTAAAATTTGTAAAATAGAATTAAAGTTCCCGCCGCCTAAATGTGTTTTAGTTTGCTTAATACAATTATTTGTCGGCGTTAAAACAGACACATATGTTTCTATACTATCTTTCACTTTATTGTTAAGTAGGCGTTCTTTGTTATTAAAACTGTCTATTATATAGGACTATGTGATATTTGAAAAACAAATAGAAACATACATTTTCTGGAACTTACTGCAAGTACATATAATAAATCCTATAGTTTTAAGTTCCCTCAGCGGCCTGACATAAACAAGCATGTGAAATTAAAATTACGTTCAGTGAAAGTTCGTCACGAGGAACGGCCGAAACAGTGGCCAATTACTGCTGTTTTGGTACCAGATGTTGATATCAATTAGAGAAGTTTCGTAATAGTACGGCGTGCTGTTGTGGTCGTGGCTGTTAGCGTAACAAATTTTCTTCCGAAAAAAACGAAATTGATACATATTTGGATTTTAATGGTAATTTCTATACGAAATACAAAAAAGGTACATTTACTGAAATTAATAGGTAAAATATATGAGATAGTTAGATGACAACATTAACTGCTTATTATAAACTAAGGTTTCTGTCGCATATGTAACAACTGATTTCATAACACTGTTTGCGTGATTTTCCTGACATAATATGAAGACAAAGGAAGCCGCACTAAAGGTAATAATTCGAAAAAGCCGCTGCAATGCCACTGCGCCATGATCAAATTTTTAGGGTTTACGTTTCTGGACGTGTTTGTTGATACCACAGAATTTTTTATTACATGTATGAATCACCATCGTAAATCGAAGTCTACTTTATCATTACTTGTCCTATAGAAATTCTCCTCAAGATTGATATAGCGCGACTGAAAGCAACGGATATTACATGTTATACGATTTCCTGCACCTTCGTCTGGGAGGAGCCGCTATTGATCTTTTCGTATCGAGAGAACCTATGGTGAGGAACAAATAAAAAAATAAAGAAGCGATTACTAAAAATATTAGAAAGCACATAAAACATGTCAACATGACCGTTTGCTTTTATGGTGAATACCTACTATTTACACGTATTACAAAAAGGAAATAGGAACACGTCTATCTATACCGTATATTTTTAAACTTATACCTTTCTAAATTTCTACAGCCTATGCTTCCCAGTACGCTCGTAAATCGTTTATTGCCTCTTCTAACTCCCTGGTAAGTTTACGACCAGCATATCAATTTAACGGGTAACATGAAATGAGTAAACAAAATAAGTTAAACTGGAAATTGTAATCGACTGACTAAATTTTTAATATAGTCGATGCATCGAAGTCGAAAGGCCTTTGCAATTCTTTATAAATGTTGATAAAGTCGATTGTGTCAATTCGTCTCTTATAGTAAAATTATAGTTCTGTTGCGAAAAATCGAGGTATACGAGTTTTTTTGCTACATAATTTTGGCCACATAAAACAATCTCCGAATCACTGGCGCATGACCTGGAACTTCAGGGAACAGGTGACGAAGCGAAGGATGGTTGAGCATTGTTCATGTCCCTTCAACTGGAAAATGCTGAGGATGTACAGGCCATTGACTACAGTTGGTTGTTGGTTGGCTCATTCAAGTAGAACTCTTCATATTAGATAGTGAATATATATCAGTAAGCATTTTGGTATATATTTTATGAGAAAAATGTAAACTGTAGGCAGCTATTGTTAACGTTTTGTATATTCCGATTTATTTTACTCGTAAACTGGAGTAATTGGCTGATAATCTGTATAGGTCTCTGGTAACATAATATTAGCGTGTTCCATTAAAATAACGGCGGCACTAAATAATTTAGTTGAAGTACTAACCAAGGTAAGTCACAGACGGAATATTCTTATCGATTATTTATTATTTAACAACGAAAACCACAATGCCCGTGGTTTTTCTTTATGTGACCTAGCGAGCCTTTTGAATTTATGCTGTTATGAAAAATTCATGTTGTAAGCGGACCTGGTAAATCGGTGCAGGGTTTTTATGCTATTCAATCACTTTTGATTCTATAAATACATATTTCGATTTTAAATGATATACCGCCATGTTCCCAAAAATATTACGATGTGTTCAAAAACATTTCCTTGAATATAAAAACGTTAATATTTCATACATAAATACCCTTACAATTAATGTTTCGGATAAAAAATAACTATATAAAGATATATCGGTTACAATATCATGCCAAGATCATCTCGAATTATTGTAACGTGCCACGAGGCGCTGAACAGTTGCCTCGTGTTTTATAAATAAATACTCATCTTGTCGACACTAAACACGTGAACTCAAAATTGAGAGCTGTTTAATGCAGCATCTGAAACAATAACGCAGTAGGTATAATTAATAATTTAGGTCACGGAAAATTCTAGTAAGAGTTTTCTGTGACCTAAAATTTGCAGCTGCAAAACAGTCTTAAGAGCCTATTTGAATTAAATCGTATATAAGGTAGAAATTAATGGATTTGTTAAAAATAGCTGTAATATGTGCTTTTTCTTTAAATCAATATCAATTATGAGTAAAGAAACTCAGCCTCTGTTAGTACGGCTATACGAACATTTTAAATTAGATTACCAAAATTGTATGCTTACTTTACATTGGTAAATGTGTATTGTAGGATTTATTCTCTATAATTTCTTATATTGCTGTTTGCAACAGTTATGAAGTTTTTGTGAATTTATTTACTAGCTCACTGTAAGTAATTAACAGACACATTATAGGAATTACTTTATTTTATTTTCATATTCATATCATTTTCATATTTTGTGAATGTAATTACGTGTTTTTTGTTTGGGTTTACTATATTGCTCTTAGCAATAATATCCTAAGACAATATAGCTGTGACATATCATAAGCACCTCCAGGACATGATTTTTACAGTTTTGTTAACTTTGCAAGTAACAATTATTTTAAGTTTCCGTG
Organism: Spathilepia clonius; assembly: GCA_018250295.1. Taxonomy (NCBI): domain Eukaryota; kingdom Metazoa; phylum Arthropoda; class Insecta; order Lepidoptera; family Hesperiidae; genus Spathilepia; species Spathilepia clonius. The sequence continues at coordinate 22,128 of DWRA01000047.1, forward strand.
TAAGGCGTTAACACCGCTAACATTATTGTCGTTATGTAGTAGTGTAGGACACTATTTACAACGAATACCATGAATTAAGTAATATTGTTAACGTAATCCTAACTTTCCAATCAGTGCTGCCTCGGCACGGCTCAATGAACAGATATTAATGAGGTGGAATTAGATATGGACTATGCAACTCGTTTAAAGAAGATAACTGGGATTTTCAGATTCGTTTTTGGAAGTATTATTATATAATTCAGAAATGGAAATGGAATCGTAAATTTTACAAATTGATCTGACACAGACACATCAAAGATATAAAACCCGGATTCGGTTCTACTTCATGATTTAATTAATAGTTGCACCACTAATAAAATTTTACTTTCATTTAATTGTATCCATATGTTAACACTTTTGCTTCTTCATATGTTTTTGGTAAATTATTTAATATGTTATAGATGTAGTCAGCTTTTTCCAAGAGTCATCAATATGTCCATTTTATTTTTTGTTACTTTCTATTGTCTGTTTTTCGTATTATACATGGCTGTGTTCGTCAATTGTTTCATTTAAACTGCCTTGACTTCTTTGTTACATTTCAAGATAATGTATTCGTGGATGTATAAAGAAAGTGAATTATTATACTAGTAGAATTTAGCGCGTACCCAAGTCTTTAATATTCCCAAGAAATTGCTTAAAATAGAAATATTGAATATAGAGAAGATTGAATTATAGAGAAGATTGGTACAAATTTATTAGGATAATGAGAAAACAATATTTTCGACAGTGCTATTCAATTCCATAAATAAAGAATTCCATTTTGAATCCTTTAACCTCGTCTCCAACAAAGCATACTTGCAAAGCTATTCCACGTATTCCCTTTTGGGGTGAGAGCAAATGTTTGTGTTCCATTTATTCGAAAAAGGCAACGCGTGTGGGAGTGGCTCTGAGACGTAAATAGGTCTCGTATCCCGAATCGAATATTTTTTACTAGCTTGTAGTTTCGTGAGGTGCCCGAAGCCGTTCTATTGAAAAGATAACAATAAATGTTTTTATATGGGGTTCGGGCATGAGATAAATATAATTTTTTTATCGATCCAATTCAAACACCTGCCACAATCCGTAGTATAATCTTTCAATATTTTTTTACTATTATAGTTAAGTACTGTTTTTCTATTACGTTCTTTGGTATAATATCGTTTATGCAATCAAACGAGAATCTTTATCATTAAATATTTACATTTTATAACGCGGGAAATCCATTGAATATGGGTCTTATCTGAATTTGTTTGTGTACATCGGATTATTTGCACTATTTAATTGCTTCGCGATTGATCTTCAATTGATTTTTGATGGAGAACTTTAATACTGATTTTATTTTAGTACATGGTAATGTAATTTATTTTACAACTCGTTATTTCTGTCTGGGGCACCATTTTATGAGGTAATTTCGACCTCCTTTTGATCGGCATCAATTTGAAAATTCCTACTCATGGCGATAACAGAAGTAAGCCTATTATAAATACTTATATTAATTTGCTGCACGTTATGTGTTTATACTGTATTTTAGTTTGGAATCGTTTATTTTTTCTTTGCTGTTCCAAAAAACAGGTGATTTACCGCTGCCATCACGTCTCCTTGCGTCAGATGAACACAGCGGCTTTCTCACGCTTGTAATCGCGGTGTCGTCCCGAGATCGGCACCGGCGATTGCGAATCGTTGCAAAACGGAATGTTTACACAGTAATTGCGCTATCTGCCAACCAAGCCTTATCTAGTTGTTCTAAAAGAAAGGCATTAACAACAAGAACTCATATCCCATTGAGTTCTGGCGGTATTTTCTGTTTAACGTTATTTACAACAATACATACTATAATTCATCTGTTGTAATTGTACACATACATTTTCATATTATGTACATTGTATGTCATCGTTTATTACAAACATTGTATTGTTAACATAGATTATTTCAATTCTTGATTGAAATGTTATATTACTCATCATTAATGACATGATATCGAAAATGATTTTCCTGATGTTGTGCCTGTTTTACAATAGTATTTATAATAGTGTAATCATTTTTTTTATCTTACATTGAATTTTCTGGTATACCAGAAAATTCAATGTAAGATAAAAAAAATGATGACTTTATTATAATAAAGTTCACCTTAGGCCATTTCAGATAACCTCCAGGTATAGTTTGGAGACGCAAACGGCACCTGAACTTCGTTCTTCTTTTTGTATTAACGCAATTAAATGATTCGTTTTAGGATCTAGATTCGACATCCGCGTTTACGCTTCATCAAATATCTCAAACAGTTCATTTTGCCGATCACGATTTTAACCTACGTCGAACGTCAATAGTAATAAGTTAATTATGTTTTAGACCGTTTTTTGTCCAGTACATTATATTCAGTAGGATATAGCTTATGAGAATTTAATTATTATTTTTAAGTAGGCCTCTATTAAAACTACGAAAAAAAGAGTTTAGTACATATTTCGTGTACGAATAAATTCTACGCGACTGAAGTTTCAAGTACAACCTAAACTGGCAGACATACCAATTAAATTTAACGTTGCTAAACTTTTAAGCATTATTCTCGCAATGTACAAACACAATTCGCAAAATCAAACGCGCATCGTATGAGGAATCGTGTAAGAAATAATCATTTCCACGAATGCCAAGAAACGGAGACATGTTGATTTATGGTTTATTTTTGTTTCACTCATCGATGCGGGTCTTATATGTGCAAAAAATCCATTGTTGTGACGGCTGACCAGTATTTATTAAGCTGTGTTTTGCCTTTATGTTGTTGTATGTTGTTATTGTTAACCTCTTGTGAACCTGGTATCGTGCCCGTACAAATATAAAGAGACTAGTTAGTAAGTTATATACGCATGTTTTTAAATACTGCTGCCATGACTGTACACAAGGGGCATATAAGGGATCCAGTCTCTCCTAAGCATATTCGAGAAAAATATATTTTTTTTACACAGGAATACTTTCTTCGCCGACAGACACGATTGAATTAAATGAAAATGAAATTAAGATACGCAAGAAAATAAAATACTTAAAAAGGAGGACATCGATAAATTTTGAACTATGTTTTGGTCAACTCCAAATAAGATATTCACTACGAGGTGTCTACTTGTGGACTCTTGAGTTATCTTCATTAAAGTGAACTGAAACTGAATGCTACAATTAATTTTTAGAGGCGAATAACCAATTAATGTATAACCATTTAATTAATAAGTGATGTGTATGTTTGATCATTATTTTTGATCCAAGTTGCAATTCATTTTTCTAAAATGGTGTAATCTGTTTACTAAACTTCACATTTTATTCTTAGAAACGAAAATCGGTCTTATAGAAACCTTCAGTTAAATGAATACGTTTTTGTTGCAGTTATTTACGGCGATAATAATTTTCCCGCGAGCAGGCTTTGGTGCATTCAATATTGTGGAGGGTGTAATTTTCTCTAATGATGGTATCACGTCCATCGTTATTTTATCGTAGAATTGCAACATTCATTAAAAGGAAGGTCATCATTATTATCAGATTGCTGATAAAAAGACATGCAACTGTAATAACAGCTACATGACGTAATTTTAATATTATATATCATTTGAGATTTTTGCGAGACTATAGATGTTTATAGATGTTGGAATAAATTAATCTCCTGTACTATTATTTATTACCCTATGCGACAGTGATAGACAAAAAAAAGTTATTTGTTGTTTTCATATTGAAATGGAAGTAGTATAAAATGTATTTCATTTCAGTACTACAAGCTGAACTATTTTTACAAATAAGTTATAGAGATATAATTATATTAGACAATTTATTATGTACACGTCGTAGTAGGCCCTTAAGTAATATTAAAATGTTTGGGGAGATCAAAAATGTATGCCCACATCCAATCGCCGGTACACAATACAATATTCAACGATCGCTAGAAGGTCACGAACGTACAATGGAATGCGATAAATGCAACAATTGATGGGCAGAGGCGTGGTTTGAATGCTTTCGATTCGCTGTTAATATATCGTGCTCGTGTCCATACCGATCATAACGAAATTTCGTATGGCTCAGACGTCCCTTCATGGGTTAAGGTTATGATAACTGAATACAAAGTATCTATGCTAAATATTCTGGACGATTATAAAGGGAAACATTCGGATTGTTGAAGTTCCATTCCACTTTCGTCATGGTTCTATGTTTAAATGTTGATAATGACATTTTGAGCTGTATCTTATAATTGTTAGTGTGAAATGTGAATTTGTTTTGTATACGATAAGTTGGTTTATCTCTCTTCATTTTTTTGTATCGGTTAATGTTCGCGTTCGTAAATTGATTTTAATGTGACGTGATTTTGTACCATAGATCAGCTTGCTTATATTCTCGAAATGGTTAAGAGTAACCTCAAATGGTTCAAATAGAAGCCGACAATGGGCTTCTTAATTATTATTAAAAATATTCCGTTGCTAGTGTTGAATGCTTCGCGTAATTGGCTTACAATCGTTGAAGGTCTCCTAATAATGACCAAAACGGAATCGAATATTATTTCTTTCTCTTATTATGTCGCGACTGCAATTATTGTATAATTGTGTACAATATGGCTCCTTAACAATCTAGCAACTAAAATTGTGCATTTTGGTTTTACTTGTGCTTATAATCTTTAAATACTTACTATTGTATTTTTGTACAATATGACTCGTTAGCAACTAAAGTGGGGTCTTCTGATGTTTGGTTTTTTCCTCCTTCTTTTTCTTTCATTTTTAATTACCGTTTATGTACCTTTGTTGGATTTTAAAACAAGAATTGCAGTTAATTGTGACAATACTTTGATTTAAAGTCGAACTGTTTTATATTATGTGATTTTTTGTAGCGAGATATATTTTGCTTTATTTAGTAATACTTTTTATAATTTAATCTAAAAACTGATAATAAAACATTTAATAAACCTATGAATCCTTAGGAAGTCCTTACATTTTTTCATTTTGGTCAAGGAAATTTTTCGTTGAACACATTTTCGGCTTCCTTTAACTAGTTTATACAGCAACCTTACTTTATGTACCTAGTATTGCTCACGACCGCCAGGCTTTCATAAATTGCTTTCGCAAGTCGAACTGACGTAAAATTATTTTTAGTCATTACTTTAAATGTGTTTTAATAATACTGTTCCGTTCGAATGGCCTGCTTTCTATCATTGTTGCTTAGTTTGTAAGTAATACTTACAATAGCAATATTAACATTTATTCGATGTATTTTCCGGTTTTTGTTTATATTATATTATTTATTTTAAATTTGCAATATTTCTTCTGTTGTAATCCTAAAATTTGCTGGACTGTTTTAAGAAATTCGTATTACAATCTCATTTTTATTTCAAATAAGCTAATTTAAAATACAATAGTTAAGTGGAAATTGCTCGTATAATATTAAAGTAAAACAAGTAGAACAAAGTTTAATCTGGGTTTTTATATAAATCATTTGTAATTATATCTATGGGAAAAACAAGTTTACACCAGGTGTTTATTGTTACATGTAACAACGGCGGAAATGTTGGGAGAATTAATATATAATTAGTGCTTGATAACACCGCGTGGAAACAATGAGATGACGTTAATCCTCTCGACGTATAAATGATTTACTGTTAACAAGGGCAAACGGATGTTGGCATGCATAGCATCATAGATTGCTTATTTAACAATATATGGACAATAACAAATGATCGACCGATGCCAACAACCTATTAGTCTGTTTTATACCCAGTTACAATTTTTTACATTTACTTGAAACTAACTAATCTGTGCAATTATAGTGTTATAAATGTCTGTTGCCTAAAATTACCATTTTATATCTATCGTAGACTGCTTACCTATTTGAAATAGAGTATTCGCTTATTTTTGTATATGTTTTGTATGGTTTGCATACGACTAGTGGCGGTTAATTAAATCATATTAGCTTAAAACCGCAGAATATTTGCTCTCGATACGATTTTAATTGATTGATACACACGAATTACCACACGCGCCCGAATCTCGCGTTTTGTGCATATATAGTTGTGGTTCAAGATCGCAATCAAATAATTGTGTGTTACACGAATAGCATAGCATAATACATTATGCATTACCTCGGGGTCGGGAGTACATCTTGAGAACCAGTTACGAAGTTAATTGTCTATGTTCAATGGAGTCTGGGTATTACGTGACTACTCGAATATGATCTTTTAATAATATAATCTGTATACAATATGCAATAATCTATGTGGCAGAGATCTTCGCAGCTTTCATTTTGAATAAACCAGTACAATGAATCTTTAATAGAGTTGTAACTACTTGAACATAATCGTTATTCGTTACATAAATAATCATACTCATTAAAATTTAATCAAGATAGTTTCACTTGTTAATTGTAACTTTCATTTCATTTGTTTATTTGTTATTTGCTATTCTTGTCATTGTTAATATGCTTATTGTAAACTAGTCATATTGTTTTGTCTCGCATGAGAGTTGTAGGTACATATTTATAATTTTAGCGGTCGCAACAACAAATATGACCTCCAAGGCTATTTGTATATTCTCGACGAATACAAATGTGCCGGAGTTGAAGTAGTCAGTTAATAAGTCAACAGCGGGTCGTGTTGATAGTGCCGCGTGCGCAACTGCGTACCAGCCGCGGACAGGCACCGTGCACCGGCGCGAGCGCACGGTTCACGTTGTTTTTATTGCGTACGAGTACGCTCGGATTAGTCTCCGAAACACGATGGAAATGCCGAGTTACGCAAACCCACTATTGTATGAATGGCTTTTTAACTATGGCTTACTTGGCATTGTTCTTGCCCACAATCTGAACAATGGCTTTGTCAAAATTGTTATGAAGCATTATAGTTATGGTTAAGTGTTAAGCTAATATTCTACCGAGAATGTACGTAGCAAAGTTTTTAATCCGGTTCTGCATTTGAATGCGAATGAGTTTATCTGGATTTGAGGAAAAACCGCGTCGAGTTACCGTTTTCTTTAATATTTGCAAAAACACACGTCTTATTTATATTGTACGCTGATTTTTGTCTAAGTGTTTAGATTCTTAAATTTTTCTACGAGATGATTGGTATAAGATGAACCCCAGTAAGAATCCATGGTACATTACATGACTTCTGTACATAAACTAAACCATAGATAGTCGTAGTCGCGATATCAGTTAATCAATTGAACCGCTTTTTTTATCCGTGACCTCATCTTCTCTTCCCGTCAGTCATGATTGGGATCAATCGTGAAAATGTGTGTACAAAAAGTCTATAACAAGTCGTATTCCATTCGGTTATCGGGCTTTAGATAAGTCTTTGGCACTTAGCCAGTATATTTGACGTCTACGAGAATGTAATTGATGAGAGTAGTGGTTTCTAAGTATACTTTGGCTCGAGAGGATCAAATCGAGACGTTGATTTTTATGAATATGACATCCGGTATTTACTGGAACAGTGCTGTTGTTGGCATTGCTAGTTAATGTTAGTATATGAAAGATCGTTTATTTATTTATATACCATATTTCACCCTGATCCTTTTATGTTCCGATATACTTCGGCATAAAAAGTATATGTGTACAGAATTTATATATTCGCACGGAAGTTGGAATACGAAACAGGGAGTTATCTCATGTTACTCACAATTTTGTTGTAATCTATCCAATATTTAGAAGCGACAGGCGAGGTTTCTGTTTGTTGTGATATATGAACAATGATTCTTATTCCATTGTATTAAGCATCATATTTCGTCGCAAATAAATCGATAACGAACAACGCAAATAAATGTATGAAGGACACATATGTATTTGACGTAGTAACATGCTTCATGACTGTTTAATTGTTAATTGAATATATTTGGTTTTCGAATTACGTATAAGCCATTCCGTTGAAGACTATTATTAAGTGGAACGGTTACATCTCGGCTCTTTTGTCTCGTATACAAAAGTAGTGGAACGTTTAATGTAATTGTGCTAAGTGACTTATTTCGTTGAAAGAATTTACGGACTCAGTGATCGTGAAATTATTAAATTGTAGAAAATCGACGTTTCGGATTATTAGGGCTAATACTCCTGCAACATACGGTGTAACAACTGGAGCACATTTGCCAATTGCAGCAATTTATCATACATTTTCCACCCACGCCCCATGTTCTCCGTATGAGCGCAAATTATCACACAATGACATTCCGGACGAACGTCTGCGCTCGCGCACGCCCAATATTGTCATGAAAATAGATAGGTATGTGTCTATCTCTACCTATGATCAGTTTTTAGCATATTTTATAGAATTTTCTCTGCGAATAACAAGTTTTTGATGAGGAGAGTTCTTGTGTGTGATATAACTTTTCATTGTTTCACCATTAAGTCTGGTTCCGCTTTCCGATTCAATTTCCTTCCATCTTAACGCATTTCCATCTCTGGTGGTTCAATGCCCTCTGCAGTAATTACGTGTGAAGCAAGGTCTGTTGAGTTAACTTCGAATTATGCTCTCGAAATCACGCGGAAAGAATCGCTGACGACGTTTTGAATGCAGTTATTCAAGTGTGTTCGTAATGGCCGATTAGTAAATCGCTGTTTGTGTTGCATTGTTATTGTCTAGTAATGTTTAGAATTAAGTAGGTTAGCAGGTTTCCAATTCGGTTCACGTTTGATTAGGACATGTTATCGTATACATTTTTTGGTGGAAAAACTTGTGAGGTGGAATTTCTAATTTCAGTTTTATAATGTTTCATATTTAGCATTTTTTATTGTGAAAAGATGTTTTACATTGTCTCTACTACTATGATTTCAGAAAAACTTTTCACGTTATGTTAAACTGTTGTGTTAGATATTATTTTACGTCAAATTCACCTAAATTTGTTGATGTTATCAATGTTATAACCTTTTACTTTTCTATTGTTACAGAGGTGTATTCCCATGGAAGAGCAGCTCATCTTCCAAAAGCCATGACTCAGCACCCAGCACCACGCCCAGCGTGACGTGGAAGATCTTCGGAAGCAAGTCCAGTGGCAACCTTGCCGCCAAGGCACTGACGTCTGAAGCGCAAAAGACGTTGACTCCAACGTCGTCAGTCACTAACACACCGCACCATCACAAAAGGCAAGGCAGCTCTGCCAGTGAAAAACAGTTCGAAGACCTTGTCGCCAGCTCGATAGCTCTCATACAGCATGACCGGTAAGTTTTATAGCTTGAATGAAGGATTCATTGAAAATTTAAAATTACATACACGAGCATGTTTTCTTTCTAAATCGCAGATAATTAGGTTGTAACAATGTGCAGATTTTAACAACATGTATTTCGGATTATCTGATCGTTTTTGAACGATTACTAGGTTTACAAGTAAAGAACCGAATACCTACATGTTTGTAATCTAATTTAGAACTGATTTGCTTTCCTTGCACCTTGCATTACTTATAAAAGTATTTTTTATACTCCAATATAATATTTACGACCAACCATATATTTTAAGTCTCAGAAAAATTACAAATAAATTGCTCTTATTTAATATGATTATACTACTTGTTTTTATATATCAAATATATTTTGGCGGGAAATATAATCAGAGACTATTTTGGTGACATACTACATAATTTCAGTTTATTTATACGTAAAAAATATTTTACAGTTAACGTCAATAATAGTCGTTATCGCAAGTGACAGTAAAAGCGTAAAACGAATTCTATACATATCCTACCGTGGATTTATTTAGAATTTTAGATAGAAACATTGAGCAATGATAACACTGGTTGTATTTATACCTACTACCCAGCAGGTCTTCCTATCCGTTCGTAACCACACTTGCCTAATAACTCCATAAAGTTCTCGAATATTTAGCTATATATCCACATTTAGCTACAAGACAGCCCGTGATTTCCTAATCTAGATTTTATCCAACTCCTCTTAAGGCCCTAGTTCTCAATTCGTGTGTTTTTTTTTATTTCTATCATATCAATATTGTACACAGTTTGGCTCGTGATCCAGCGAATTCATGTGAGCCCATTTTTTGAGGCTAAAAGTAGTCTTTAAGCACCGAGTTCAAGAAGCTATTCGTATTGTTTTTTTAATTTACAATGGACAAAAAAACATAACTACATTTGTAAAAAACATTAGTACCTTTGTAGTTATTTTTTGTTAAAAAGCTTTAGTTCTTATCGTTTTACAAAAAAAGTGGTAAAGTCAATTTGAATAATTCAAACCACTTTAATTTTATTTAAAATCGTAGAAAATAAAATTATGTAATTGAATTTTTTTAGCTGTTACGAAATAACTTTCTCTTGTAAGTACGCCAACTTTAGCTGCCTGCAGGTATTAGATATTTAAACATATTACGACATGAATACCGAACGTCGGTGCACGTGAAATTATGTACGTTACCTAAGTTTCCTAATGCCGCCAGACTAGCCGAAGAGCGCATTAAACCTATATTAGGCACAGTTTGTGTATAAGCAAGTAAATATGTTTTGGAATTTTGACGTAATTCTCCAGTATATTTGCGCGAGACTAAAGCGTGAAAACGCTTCAAAATGGCTTTTGTCTTGTTCGTGCGTATTTGTCGTGGAATTAACTCAACCTATTTAGATGAGATTGATTCAGAAAGTGCAAACAATAGTAAGTCAATTTTAAGTAACCCTAGAAACTTATTGACAGTAAATCAAAAACGATCTTTATTTCGAACGTATCATAACAAACCTGTACAATTACAACAATATCACGATAGGTCAAAATAATGCTTAATAGAGTGATCATGGGACAATTTTTCATATTTATTAGTATTAGAGCGTTCACAACTTAATCAGAGGTTCAATAGCCCCTGCCCGATGTAATCTCCGTGCAACGCCCCATGGACCAAGAGGTCACAGATTTATAGACCCATGGACGTGCTCATGAATTCTTATGTCCCATTTAAATGTTACGATGTAGATAATGTAATGCCATCTTTTATCTATACCAATGCAGCTGCTGTTATTAATATTTATGTTTATGGAAATCTGTATATCTATGTAACGAGTTTAGCTTCAAAATCATTTAGTTTGTAAGGATAATTTTGTTGCAAGTAAATGGTGATGATAGTCTAATGGTATTAATCTAGACCAGTTAAAACTTTAGGCACCTCTAATTTTTCGAAATTATCTGCATGTAGATAATACCTGATTTTTTTACTGTATACAAATAGTGAACGTGCATGCAGTCTACTTGATGGTAAGAAACATTATTGATGTCTTTCAAACTCAGTTAAGATTGATGTCATTGTCAAGAAAGATGTGGCGGTGGGGCCGCCAAAGTCGAACCACTAAAGTTTCTGCCAACTTTAAATAGATGTTTTTAACACTGAAAGGAACTTTGAAGAAACGTACACGACTATGTGTTCTCTATAACGATCTCAAAATAGTTTAAAGTCAACTAAACTGTATTTGGTCGGTGAAATCCTAATCTCTCAACTTGAGAGGAAAGCCGTGCCCGGTGAAACATTTTCATTATGTTCCTATTTTGACTAGCCAATCAAATAGTGTTTAGACCCTGTGTCTTTCTTACGACATCGGCACACTTAAAATGCTCATAAATTAGGTCACGTACATGAATGTGGATTATGTTACTAATTAATCGTTTCTTCGATATCGCTTAAGGAAAAGTACTCAGTTCTAATGAGTAGAACTATTTCAAGGCAGAACGGGGACAGCTAAGGCAACGAAGGTGACAAGGGGTCGGTCATATTATAAATTGATTAGTTTATGAATGTAGTTGATTATTTCAGACCAAAAAAGTAAGACTTCGCGTCAATTTACTTTTAAACATATAAGGGTATTTTAAACGTTTTAAAACTAAAAATGCATATTTACATACTTAAGAAAGCTACATAAAATAAAGCGATCCGTATGTAAACTATAAGCTGGAACAACTTTTGATGACAAACTTTCCAGTTTAACAATCATCGTCATTGTTAAAATGTCGTCAACGTCGATCATCATTCGAATGACGTCTCTTTAACCGACTATTTACGATATGTTATGGGTTAAAATAGGGCCATCCAAAACTCATAAGTTTTAGGTCAACGTCCAAGTAAATGGCCCTTAATACGTCCCCAGCTAGTAGGAGTGGCTTGACCGACATAAACAGGCCGAGATTCTCGACAAAATTAATTCAACGTCGGTAAATTCAAATTGGGCGTTACAACCTCTAATCTACGGGTGAACAAGTCCATCGTTCGTCGTAGGGTCACTGGTCTTGGGGTGAAGCTTCTGACCCGTAATAGAAAATAAAAATTATATTTAAGCGCACTTTTTCTGAGATATAATGTGAGAGACTTTGAACTAAGAACAAATATCTTAATTTGAGTTTTGAAAATAAGGGATTGAGTTACTGGTAAAATTACTGATTGCGAGCAATCTTTTAATTCTTAGTTAAAATGTGTTATAAGATAAATATTTTGAATAAATGACATTAATGTCAATAAAATGTAAAAAAAAAACCTTTCTATAGTTACCCCACACGTGTTGGCAAGATGAATTTTTTTTTGAGTTTCAGTTCTATTGATGGAGAGCCCCTCCTTAATTTAATATATTTTTTATTTTTGTACATAATTCGGAAAACGGTTTACAGAATACACTTACCTACCAAGTTTCAACATTGTAGTCTTAACAGTCTCCGAATAAAATGGCTGTGACATACAGACAGTCAGACATGATGAATCTATAAGATTCATCATAATGACAAAAATCAAAAAAAGCAAAAACGGTAAAAATTGGCTACTGAACCCTAAAAACGAAGTGGAAATGTAAAAACAAATACAACTGGAGAGAATTTGCGAAATATGTCAAAAAAAATCGGTTCTATAGGCCTTTAGTATAATTTTTTTATGTTATAATCTATCTGTGCTTCTCGTAACTATGACTTAAAATGACTCGATCTAGTTGATTTCTTCATAATAGTACAAAAAGTACTGTCTGAAGCCCTACTAAGTCACGAGTTTTGTGGGTGAGGAGTTTGACCGACATTCAATGTCCCAATAAACGTGTGGTTTTCACCATACGCCCGTGCCACGCTCCGTATGACGTTTATGTAATTGCTATTAATTTACAATAGTGAAATTGTAGTTCAAGCGTTATTATTACAGCTTTCCGGTACATGCGGTTGTCTTTGTGTTACAAATAACACATATAAAGACAACCATTCTGACTTCTCGGTAGACAATTTAGTGTTTGTTATTTTTGGTCCTTCGAGCCGCACGTGATTTTATGTTAGTAGATTGATTATGTTTACGCATTTTGTCACGAACTTTATTAATTAAACAACTTCGTTCAATTTTTTGTAGTGGTGTAAATAAATAAATTCGTATTAAGAAACAAAATCACGTTACTTAAATTCATGTTTTGCGAAACGTGTTTGTTTTAATCACTTTAGTAGAATTAAGCCTATATAACAATGAGATCAATATTTTAAGGTTTCCCGACTTAAATGAGTATCCTAAAATCGGCGTAACCTTAGCCAGGCAAGAATCCAATATCGTGCAACGTGAATAACTTAATATTGCTCATCGAGTCGTTTAGAAATTGCGTGATCGAATTTTCCAATATGACGTACCTATGGCATAACTATTCGCACCTCAAAGTATACTGCAATGATATTTACTCAGCGGTTCAATTTATTACTAGCTCTAAACTTGTAATATCGATTTAAGGAGTGATACACGAATCGGACCTGGGTAACGTAAATATTTATATTATATTTATTGGTCCTTGAGGATTTCATAATAAGTGATTTAAGGAAATCAGTTACCTTTATTTAAACGAAATAAATGTTTTTTTAATACTTGGTTGGAGTTTGAAATGTTTGACCTTAAGTAAGTATTAATGGCGTCCGTAGAATTAAATTTAATCGTTATTCGAAAACAATAATAAAGATATTGCAAATTGTTCCTACGTATTGGAATATACGGGAGGTTCCTACATGCTGGAAATCTCTGCAGAGTAATAAAATACTATATCTTTATTTTCCAGTATAAAAATATTAACATATAATAATAATAATATATTTAATCTCACAAAAAAACCTCACGATACGACTGTGTACGTGTACCGTATTTTATTTGCGTGAAGAGAACAAATATGAATAAATGTTTATTCATTATATTGATAGCATTTTAGCTCCTTCATGTTGAATAACTGTGTCTTGTAATTTTTTTGCATAATTAACTGTATAAGCGTATTTCTTTGTAACGCGAATCACACTTAGTTTGGAATACTTTAAGCGTCTTTAACCAATAAATAACGTTTGACTGCGATTTCTTTTTGCATTAAATTTAAAGGTATTTTTTAAACGACGTGAATATTTATGGCTCTCTGCCAAAATACTTTCCCATTAAAATGTGATCATTATGCTTTTATTAAAGTTATTTTAAATCGTATTTCGTGTTCATATCCACTCATAATATAATTAACTTTGTCCATGCAACAACATCGTGCAACTACGGGGGTGTGCAGTCGTGCCAACTTCAAAATTTTTCATATTTTTGTGTATAATAGCCAATTAAAATGTTACCATCAAATCTTTTTCTTATGAATGAAATACATAGTTATTAGTATTCGTCATAAGCGAGAGACGATGTTATAGATGTAAACATCATCAAAATTTTATGTAATTACTGTGAAACTCTTTTTGAACGTCAGTAAACTATCACCACTTCGACATGTGTTTCACTATAGAGTAGAAGCGGCGCAAACATCTCTATACGTGTACATAGTTTACATCTTATAAAAAGTAAAATGTTGAAAGTACCTCTAAGTAATTACTTGCTTTGAAGCTAGAGTTATGTCATACAACGGAGAATAATGGATTTTTTCTACGTCTTGTGCTATAATTTAATGGAAATGATTTCAAGAAATGTATAAGCAAGGTAGGTCCAACGGCGTCCTCGTTGCAATCTGTCCGTGACCGCTGGGAGCGAGTGGGGTAACTCAATAACGCCTCTCCACTTTCAAGTACCCACTTTCATCGAAGGGAATTTGCCAGGGATGGGAACTGAGTGCTTTTGAAGCTTTTATATAAAAGCCGAGAACTATGAGTAGCAATAAACAATGTTACCCATAAGCTGAGAATAAAAATAGAAGTTGAAAATGATTTTGTTTGGATAGTAATTATATTTATTTTTGTCAGTGTGTTTTTATGTTTAAAAACTTTATGAAGCATAATATTTCGAAACATTAACAAAAATGATAACCGTCTATTCTTTAAGAGTTAAGACATTATTATAGATCTTCAATTTTCATTAATTGCTAGATCTTTAAATGTATTTTTTGTTACAACGTAGAGTATTTACTAAGAAATGTGTTCAGTATTTATACTAAAGACGTAAACACGTCTAATGAAAATTCCATCGTCCCTAACGATTGCTAGCATGGCTGGCGTCGTGCAATCGGCAGCAGTGACGAGTCACGAGCTGGCGAACAAGTTGCATAGTGGATAGCCCATTACCAGGGAATTTCCTGGCCGGCCACAATTACCGCCCCCGATATACCCACTCACATTACACTCGTACATTTACAAATTGATTCCTAGCGCTATTAGGTACAGTTAGCTATGTTGATGATAGCTTTGTATCTGGATCTCAATCTACTGTCTTACTAGCCCTTACAATAATATCAGAAAATCGTTTTAAATTTGTTTGGGAGAATTTTATATATATCCCACAGCTGGGAAATAATGTCACCCGATATTGAGACGACGCCTAGTGCAAACCACGCTGCTCCAGTGGATTTGCTTCCAGTGCTTGATCGAATTATTTTTTGCTTCTGAAAGTACTAGGTGTTACTTTTGTATAAATTTTTTTTTTTAACATTCGTACAACTTATGAATGCCAAAAAAATTGGTTAGTATTGCTTAAAAACTTGTTATTTCAAGAATTTTAATCGGCTGTATCGGCTAAGGAGAGTATCGATATTAGCAACAATTATTGTACGTCACTTCTACGTGGTCTTCTATCAGTTTAGCTGTTACTGTTAAGTACAGTTATGTTTCTTGCCCTTAGCAACGATCTTGATGGATAGTTCGTAGATAAGATATAATGCGCAGTAAACTATTAGATAATCTGTTAGTTATCAATTGACGTACAAACATCCGTTTTACATCGTTATCGGTTATGATGATAATTGCGTCGAACATTTTAAGATAAGTAACGATGGGTTTTTTGGTTATATCCGTAAGTAAAAACATATTTGTACACGCATTAAACGTATGTGCATCGTCGTCCTTCGATAAGATATTAATAGTTTTCCTTGTCTTTTTTAAGCCTTACCAACGCTGCAGACCTGTCATAATATCTTTGCTAGATTGGCCATACGGAGATATAGATAGAATAAACATACATATTTTCTAAAACTCGTCTAAAACTGCAGATTTATTATATTCAGATGAACCATTTCTAGTTCTAAGGAGTAGTTCTGTAAGTGTTAATTAAACCTCTTTGACTACTTAAGGAACTAAGTCTACTCTCTAGGTAGTAAGAAAGGTGCAAAAAAGAAAAAAGTTGAAAGATGGTAGGATCAATATGGTTCCACCGCGGTGGTACTATGGTTACATCGATGAAGTTACAGATGTTAGTTGGCAGCAGTTACTATTATAGGATTTGTAGGTATAAAATAATGCATTTATTTTGATATTAATATATTTATATCGGTTGTCGTTGACAGGCCGTCCAATCTCCCAGCGAAGTGCACAGAGGAAGCGCTCCGTCACAAGGCGGAGCACGCGCGCATGGTGGAGGCGGCGCGGCGGCGCGTGGAGCGCGAGGCGGCGGCGCGCCACGCCCGCCTGCAGGAGTCGCTGCGCATGGAGGAGCGGCTGGCGAGACACGCGCGCGAGTGGACACAGACCATACTGCCCGATTGGGATAACATGTACGTATACTCTTAAAGATGGTAGAACTCATTGTGGTTCGACTCCGGCGGCACCACCGTCACACCTATTTCTAATAACAGCAGTGTTAAGCGCTGCTGTCTTCTGGTTTGAAGGGTGTGGTAAGGGAGACTTACTTATACGAGGCATTCCAACTTAGTCCTCAGGGGTAGCAACGAACAACAAAATCAAGAAAAATACCCTGAGTTGGCCATACTAATCTGAACAGTGTGAGTGTATCTCTGGCGAAATATCCCGTACTGTATTTCTTGAAACAAAAGTATTTTAGCTACAATTTACTGAACGCTCTTCATAAATAACAGCCGATAACATCCAGATGGTACGCGCGCACTGGGCGTTAATGGCCGCTAACGAATCCGATCACGACTCGTGGCCATTGCCACGGTTACAAGAATAATTTATACATACAGTGTGTTTCATCTACATTGGTCAGAGGTGGAAGTCGAAAACTATAAGAGGTAGAGGAATTTGATTTAAGGGACTTTGGCGTCGACTTTGGTATGAAAAAAAAAAGAATTTTAAATATTTGAAAAAAAAAATTAATAAAAACACTATGAGTAGTTTGACGGTACGTCAGTGGTCGACCACCATTATCTTCTTCCGATTGCCATTAGACAGCTACAAACTTCATACAACTGTATCCACGGCGCTTAACTGCAGCTGTTCAGTAATAATGATTGCGGAGACCGTACTAGTAATTGAAAAACCTGAATCATATGTAATCTATCACAGTCATCCATCGTTTATGCATCGTGTCATAGGAAGGGGGCCGCGTGTATTGTGGCTCGAACAATGCGGATCCGAACCTAATACTCTTGCCTCGTTTGTATTAGTTCTTTGTTCCTTGTCAGGTCAACAACGTTTATCTTTTGAATTCTAAAGAGCGCGGTTGTTTTTCATACAAGATACGGAACCCTTGTTACGATCATTCAATTCTTGAAAATAGTGGTTTATTGGTGGGATGATTAGTGACTACTATAAATATTTTTTAGTAGATGTATAGTAATCCAGTACATTCGATGACATAGTTCGCATATAATAGTTTATTATTCAAATAATACAGTGAATTAATATTCTTTGTATATGAGTAATATGAGGAACACCTGTTCTCACAATTCCACGTCAATGAATGAGAAATAATGCAATCCTTAAGACTATATCGTACTTATATTTTTTTAATGTTGAATTTTACATCAGTGGTATAAAACTGTATAAGGTAGATGTTTGATTTTTATGTTAAAGCAAGACTTGAAGTTGAAAACCTGTGATTATATTTGGTCTTCAAGTACAAAACTACATCGCAGTTGTATGTCTTAATTACGATTTTATTTCTATCTGTATTATTATCATATCATGTAACTCTTTATTACTACGTACTAATTGCAGGAAAAATGCGAAACGGACATTGGAATTATGGTGGAGCGGTTTGCCGCCTTCGATACGTGGAAAAGTGTGGCAGCTGGCCATCGAGAACAAGCTGAATATCACCCACGAAATGTACCAAGACTACGTGGCGAAAGCGAAGCAGAAGCTTCACGAAGCGCAGCTCAGGAGGAAGAGGTTAAAAGTCAACAATACTTCCTCGTGCAGCTGTCAAAAAGAGGAGAAAGAGGTCAAGGTGAAGTCGAACGAGAAACTGTCTCTAGAAGACCGTTTATCGATCACCGATAAGCTGTCGAAGTCAGACGAAAGGCAGAAAAGACTGGAGAATCTTTCGAAAACGGAGGAGAGGACAGATGAAAAGCCACGATTGGGCATGCCGAGGAACTTCAGCGAGCAAAACCTGAAATCGATGGCGAACGACTCGGGACCAAAGAAGTGCTGTTCGAAGTCGAATCCGAACTTGCTGGACTACAGCGACGAGTGCTCCATGGAGCTGATCCAGCTAGATATTGCGCGGACGTTTCCACATTTGTGCATATTCCAGCCCGGCGGGCCCTACTTCGACGTTCTACATGAGCTGCTGGCAGCGTATGTGTGTTATAGACCGGATATTGGTTACATACAGGTGATTATTGATTTCTTGTAAGCATTTACCTAAGTCTAAAATCTTTATTTATGTAGCAAATGTTTTGGTTAATGATGAAAAGACCATCACTTCCCCTATTTGTGCCTGGTAACTGCAGTATTCGATTTGTTCTATCTGTACATTTAGTATGAGTTTTTTTACGTTTCAGCGACTCGATCATTGTCGACGAGTTGGCCCATAGTTCTCTTAGCTGCGTATCGGAACGTATCGGAACTAAAAAATTCGCAGTATGCGCTGCTAGGAGAAGTATAGGCCAACTCGTTAATGACGATTGAGTCGCTGAAACTTAAAAACCTCATACTAGCGGTACTGGTTTGAAAACTGTTAAAGCAGATAAACGACGCTTCCAAATTATGTTCTCACAGGCACTCCTTAGTTTACGTAGCACTTTTATTTACACACACACATAAAACATGACTGTAATTTAGTATGAGACTATTATTTGAGCTATTTCAAAACTAGTGTTAAAAAAAATGTTCGCGTTTTCAGGGCATGTCGTTCATAGCGGCGGTGCTGATCCTGAACATGGAGGCCCCTGCCGCGTTCGTGTGCTTCGCCAACCTGCTGGCCGGCCCCGTGCTGCGCGCCGCCTTCACGCGCGACGGCGCCGCCATGCAGGTAGCGGCTCCCCGCGATATGTATCACCTCCGACAGGTGGCGCTACGTCGTATCACAAAACGCCAAGAGATGGCGTTATACTTTATGTCACTTATACGACGGATACCGACACATTATCGTCTTTGTACATGATATGTGTCGATATGCTATGGTAGATGCCGTCACTTGTCCGAAAAATTGTGACATATTATTCTGTCCTCATCCTAAAATCTTTCTATATCTGTATTTAAAAAAATACAACTACGTGACAATGTAGTCGTAATTTAATAAACAACTTGCACATAGCAAATTTACTCGCGAAATGAGAACATTGTTATGCTTTTTATTTAATATGTAATGTAATATGTAATTGAAGGAAAGGGTCGATGCACCTCTGAAGAGGAGTCTTTTACGGAGCGGCAAATTAAGTATTTCCCTATATAAAGACCTTTTGCCTACCGATTTTGTGGGCGGCAAATGTTAATTGAGCTTCAACGTGCACGTCGTAGGGGCGGTATAATTTTGTAGTAAAACGACATTTTTTCGCCGTTTGTTAACCTATTCCTAGAGGTTAACAAACAATCACCCATTACAATGATCGCGTGTCGGTGTGGCAGCGGCTGTGGAAGGCGTACAGCCGGCTGCTGGCGCAGAGCGCGCCGGCGCTGGCGGGCGCGGTGGCGGAGGAGCTGTACCTGCTGGAGTGGCTGTACACGGCGTTCGCCAAGGCCATGCCGCTGGACGCCGCGTGCCGCGTGTGGGACGTGTTCCTGCGCGACGGGGACGCCTTCCTCTTCCGCACGGCGCTGGGTTGGTTATCATACTGTGTACTTAACTTGCATTTTTTATATTACGAAGTAGCAGACGAGCATGCAGTCCACCTGGTCGTAAGTGGCAACTGCAGCTCAAGGACATTCGTAATCCACTCCAGATAGGACTAGAATCCTACCTGAAGTCGACCACAAATGCGTTGCTACCCCTGAGG
>DWRA01000048.1:0-42582 GCA_018250295.1 Spathilepia clonius
GATCTGACACATTTATTTTATTAATTTATGATTAGTTATATATGTACTAAGTTTATAGTTACTTATATTATATTGTTAAAAATGTTAAAATAAATAAATTTACAACAAAACAAAAATTATATCGGAAAAAAAAATAATGCTCGTGCACATATAATCATGCATTACAAAACACTATTCGTGTACTATTTGTTTAGTAGGTATAGACATATAAGTGAGAATAAAATGTAGATTCTATCGTTTATTTTATAAAAATGTCTTCACGCGGGTAAAACGAATAACTAATAAAAGGAAAGCTAATAAAAACAGATAGTTTTACAAAACAAGTCCTAATTTCGAGGCGCAGTCCCAAGAAGATTCGCCTGCCAGGTCACTTCTCACTTTCTAACGTGTTAAGACCATAATCGGTGACGTTTATACCTGTACACATAGCATTATGTACTCTTTACCGAGATGTTTATTTATAGGGATGATCAAATATAAAAATAAATCTTAGTTATAAAAAATTAGAAGATACGCGCTAACATTGTAATGTAATCATTACAATAGGTATAGTATTGTGGTATAATTTACTTTATTTGATTCTACTTATGTACAAAAATGTATAATAAAAAAGTAAACAAACAAACGTCAGATCCGTACCATATTCCGCTTTTTCTCAATTACATTTTCGTGTCTTATTTGGTAATGAAATAAAAAGAAAACGTATTTTTATAGTCGAATTCCAGTTAATTCACTAGTCGTAACAACAAGTACGTTAAAATTTACTATTGCAAAACATATTGTACACAAGTATAGTACTAATAGTAAATGTAAGGAAGTTCTAATTCCGCGGCGCAGTCCAATCGTAACGAAGATTCACCCGGCGGGTCACCGCGCACTTTCTAACGCGTTAAGGCGACAACGCACTTTTACACTTGCACATTTTAGACTTGACATATTTTTCAAGTTATCTTCATTAGGCGAGTAGATGTACAAACACTTTTTTAATAAACGCTTTCTACATTCACTTACTAGCAGTACACTTATTGTGTTATGGTTACATTAGATACACTTATGTTATGTTGTTATACTGTTTATCCTAACAGTATATACATATCGTGATAGAATCTCTTGTGGTTTCACTCTGCACCACCGTCACGCGTTTTTGCCTTATAGCAACAGCGCATGTATTCTGGATAAATGTGTGGTAAGGAGACACACTTATCCGAGGCGTGGTAGCAACGTGACTGTGGTCAACCTCGAATAGGTCTCTATTGGCAGTCACTCACCATCAGGTGGGCTGTATGCTCATTTGCTACCTTTATACAATAGAAATATTCAGGTTTATTTCATTTTTTTTTGTCGATTGATTTTTTATATATAAAAAAAAAATTAAAATTAATTTTAGAATACATCAGTCAATGTCAGACGTAATTCAGTTTAGAATTTATTAACTGTGTAATACTTTATAT
This sequence comes from Spathilepia clonius, assembly GCA_018250295.1. Lineage (NCBI taxonomy): Eukaryota > Metazoa > Arthropoda > Insecta > Lepidoptera > Hesperiidae > Spathilepia > Spathilepia clonius. The sequence continues at coordinate 1,452 of DWRA01000048.1, forward strand.
AATTTTGTTGTGAATGATTCCTTATTTCAATTTCGAAATTTGTTTCATCGATCGATTTCCGTGTCATCAGATACACAGCGTCCCATCGCGCGATATAAAATTTATGGTGAGAATAGGAAAACCACCGGTCCCGTTACAAAACGAGACAATTTTCCTCACGAAGCCTTCCGTTAGTGTCAAAGAATTATAAATCGTTACATTATTTATGCAGGCCTCGAAAACCTCGGAAAGGTTAGCGAGCCTTCGACACGACTTCGCGCTTAGGAATCGATGAAATAGAAATCGGATGGTACCATCTTTTGGAATGACATACATATTTTCACTATCATATCTGTACGAGAGTATATTTTATGTTTTCATTTCTCTTGTTATAGCGTTATAGCTCGGATTTGTCAGTGTTAAAAGACCTCAACGCTTTTTACATTTATAGTAAGATACTAAAATTATTTCCTATGTTGTCATGGACACAGGATGCCATGGACACACTCAAAGATGAATACACAAATACCCAGATCCTGAACGGAAATCTAAATTTATCGTTTAGATATGTGTCTAGCCGGGGATCAAACCCGGAACCTACTGTGATTGTCTATATGGTTTAAGACTATTTATTTCTCAGAAAACAAAAACTTTTTTCTAAAATTAATAACGGAAATGAATGAACTCTTAGATATGATTAATAGGTATGTATATTATATTCACTTTATTTCAGTTTAAGATCGATAACAGTAGGTAAGAAAGTCTTTGTAAGTATATTAAAACTTAGGATTTCCTTAAACACTTAGGACATAATCTTGCAGTAACTGTTAACGATATAAATTGAATAAAATTGAGTCGTCTAATCTAACACCTTAATTGCAAAAATAATGAAACAAAATTGTTTACGCGGACGTCTTGTATCCTTTGCGATAGATCTTTTAATTTCCAAGTCATTAAACAAACTGTCTTCCCCTTAACAGTGTGACAAGGCTATACATACTACGTGATGACCGATCTAAGCGGCCGTGATCTAAGTGTTTAGGGTTCTGCTTTAATTGGAGAAAACCATTTTAATTAAATCGTTGTTCGGTGACTCAGATAGGTAGAAATGTCAACTTAGTTACAAAGAAATGGAATGGAGTGGTCCTTTTCTAAGTTCAGGTGACGTATAATATTTGTTACGAATATGCATTATATATCCTGTCATATCATCATTATTATAATGTGAGGCATATATTTCTACATTAAAACAGTTTTGTTAGGTATTACTGTATTCTGGTTTAATGAATGTGGCAAAGCTATATTTAAAGGAAGTGTATCAATTTAGTCTTAAGTGATAGCAATACATTTGTAGTATTTCAGGCAGAGTTTTTACATAATTTATGGTTGATTAAAGATTTTAAGTGGCCTCTTACCACTAGGGGCTCGTTTGATGTATCAATTTTATAACTAAATAGCCACCAAGCCACCTAGCCACCAAGTAGACGTCTCTGATCACCTAACACAGTCACCAGGGAATGGTATGTGATAATTACAATACCATGATTTTATGAAAAGATCGGAGTCGACGAGCGACCACATTGCAACCAAAAATCTCTTTTACATTAACTTCAGCAAATGTAAATCCCACTCACAATATAGCTAGGTACCAGAAGCGTGGCGCCGTGGTTTATAAAGATTTCAACCGGTCTACATAGTTAAGCAAAGTAGGGCACGGTCGGTAGTAGGATGGGTGGCCACTAGAGGTCTTCCCAGCTTCGGAGGGCTAAACCATTGCAATCGGTTATTGTAAGTAATTGGGTAGCAGTCAAACCATATCAAAGACATTTTGAGATGTTTGAAAACATCCGGTACGATTTGTCCAGTTATTTACTTCACTGCAATATGTAATGGAATAGCAACTCACTCCAGGGCTAACCGTTATTGGAATACAAAGGGTTGCAGCGAATTTATACAGAACATATTATCAGAGAAACACTCGTTAATACGGTGTCGAAAGTGCCGTCATGTAACTGACCGCCACTTAGATGAGTCATGACGCATGTTGCTAGGTGTTAGTACTAAGTATAGATTAATATGAGCAATTTATAATGGCTGCGAGAAATTTACGTTCACTGTCTCTATTATGTTTTGGAGAGGATATTTTTCATGTTATTATAATATGACACTTCGTTTAATGTTTGCAGAGGAATGTTAATTGCGAATTGCGAAACCGTCGTAATCGAAGTCGCGTGCTTGAGCGTGTATTTTTATTAATGGTTAGTGCTGATTTATGTTTGTGTCGTCGACGATAAACAGCGGTCCCTGGCGACTACCGTCAACGATTGTCGTCACGATTGTCGCTTCATTGGGTCATTGTCGCTCATGTGTTATCCCTTAATGAAATTCTAATACTGAGATAATACACAGTTTAACACGTGGACGAATTCTTTAAATAACTTGGATGAGTACTAAGATAATGCTTAATAGGGAATGAAAGCTTATCTACTTGCAAGTAAAATTTATCTAAGAAATCAAATATGCGAGCGACAGCCTGCGCCGTCGACCGCCGCCGACGGTCGCTGGCAGTCGCCGGTGGTCGCAAACTGTTGCGAGTATTTGCCGATGTTCGTGGTTCCTCGTCGGTCGCTAACAACAGGCGGCGATAGTCGTCGGCGGGGTCTGTCGTTTTTATATTAGCGATGTAACGTTTGATATAATTTGACAGTTCAAAATCTATACTAGACGCTTAAGCAAAAGTAAGTAATCGATGTGTATGTATTTAAAATAAATCATCCAATTTGAAAAAAAAACTATTTAGACAGAGTCTGTTATTAACGCTTGCTTAAATAATATTATAATAACTTTGTTCAGCAAACAGTAAGTCGTTACTTTGTTAGAAATAGAGCTTTTATGAAGGTATTTAAACACATTACTACAGAATGGTGGACGACGACCTGTAGAATCGTTTATCCAGTTATTAATAATATAAATAATCTACTTAATTACTGCATACAGTAGCAACTAAAATCGAACCAATAAACACTCAAATGTGGTAGGTAGTAACATAAACTTACTATAATCTCTCACATTAATCTCTTGACTTATTCAACAATTCAATGAAGAGATAACGCTTCTAGTGAAAACGAACATAACATTTTATTTCTATAATCATTAGGTCTCTGACATCCTGTGAATGGTACCATAATTTTTTCTGTTTTATTTATTATTTTCAAAAAGATCTAATGTTCCAATTTTTAATGACCAATGCATATAATCTACATTTTGTTATCTGATTTGCAATAATATTATAACGGGACTAGCTCTATACTTGTCGAAGACATTTTCCCAAAGGATGTTTACAAATTGCCAAATCACGAGTGGTATTCATGCCTACCTTATTACGTACGAACATCCTTTTCACGGCTCCTAACACACTATGAAAATCCACAAGAATACTTCAGTAAGGATTGTTGAAGATATTATTAATCAATAAAGTAATAATTATCCACAGAAAGCTTTGAAAATATCAGCATGGCGGCACGAGTCGTTTACCATTCCTAACTTTTAAAAATAAGAGTTTTATTTTACTCATCAAATCAAAAACATAAATATTTTATTCAAATTCAAAGAATGTACTTTCTTTACACATAATATACAATGCATTATAAAAGTGAGGGAGGAAGTGATTCAATTAAATGAAAAATATTTAAATTAACTCTATCACGTATTTATTTGCCCCGCCATTCTTTTGGGAAATATTTCTCACAAAATTAACATAATTATTATAGGCTACACATGGACTACTTTATATAATTTATGTATATATGTGTATAGTTAGCTTCTTTATATGAAATGTTTATATATTAGTTTTAAATTAATATGTCTTACAATATAATACATAAGCATGAGCAGTCTAATTTATTAGTCAACGTATTCTAAATTTGACAACTTTAGTACTACAGTCACCAAATTTCGTTTTTTGGTATTTAACCAATTCATTAACAAACCAATAAAAATATTTCAAAGTGGAAATTAATTCGGTATATAAAAATCGGCACATTTAAAATCATAATTTGGTATCACTAGTGTTGATATTAATGTTCTGGTATAAACCGTTCAGTCGGTCTTGTCGCAGCGGTAGGCATTTTAGAGTTCATTTCACTTGGGCCTGGAAAAACATATTTTAAATGTTTATAATAAAAAAATATAAGAATTAGATTTACATTAAGGTGACTATTTTAGTTTTCAAAAAGATTTCACAATAATATTTGCCGTTATAATTTTTACGTATTTTTTACAATTAAGCCTACTGTCAAACTTATGCGGTTAATATTTGTATTTCTCCGTTGTTTGTTTAATTGAAAAAAAACGTATTTAACGCTTTTGTTATACTTACACTTCAGATTTACTTTTATAACAAATTTTTGTAAATGAACTTATCAATACAATACACATACATAATACATACATACACATACATGACTGACTACACTGTTACATAAATGACTACTTTTTATAGTAATTGTAAAATAGAATCAACAAGATACAAAATTCAATTTAAATATATAATTATGTTCAGTAAATAAATAGCCTACAAAAGTCGTAACGTTATCGTTAGATGTCAAGTAATGAGATATACCAGTAGATATTGACCGCGTAGCATTTGGATTAAACATTACCTATATCTCCAAATAAAAAACATCCTCTATACACTGGCTTAAGTGGAATAACCCATTTATGAATCAGCTTCACAGATGCGAGCGTGAAAGATGCTCATTTTCGACGTTATAACGAATAAATCAAGATCATAATCTCAATCGTCTGTCACATCAAAATGAACCTTAACCTTTGAGAATAGAAATAAAAATTCTCAGCGCACAATTTCGAAAATAGCATTGTATTATTTGACACGTTTCGAACAAATCCGATTATACACATTCCGATGTGTAATTTGAATAATTATTTCCGAATCGCTATTTAATTTCAAACACTGGCTTATGATGACGTAATTTGTAAAACAAAGCGATAAAGTGCTAGTTTATATGTGCTCAAAATATAGGACAATTTTTTTCATGAATACTTATTTGTTGATAATCTTTGTTTTATTTTTGGGGTACCTTACAGATATCCATAAGAGACCACTTATAAAAAATGCGTGAATAAATCTTCTTCATAACATCAAAATTTAACTTCATGTAAGAAATGGCATGATAGCATTAAAAAAATTGTAGTAAAAATAATATAACATATAATGATTCGGAAAAAAGCACCGCACAGTATTTATCCGGCTTCTCAGTTGAGGTCGTGTTCAGATTCGGTGGTAGTATAAATGTAACTGACAATTTGTAATAGCCTCCCTGTGACCTATGCGTATACAGAATAAATACATTTCAATTTAATTCATTTGTTGCGTGGAATACCGATAAAATCTATTGAACCCAATCCAGATTACCCGTTAGTATATGACCTCAGTAAAGTTAATATCATTAGTGGCAATGCCATAAATAGTCATAAAAATTAGAATGGAATTACAATTAACGAAAGCTGACGACTAGCAATTAGTCGAACCATACTTACGACCGAACCCCTGGGGTCTAAAACTATTTATAGCTCGATTTAAATCGATTAGTCAAGTATAGAGTTATTAGAGAGAGCGCATATATTATGCAATGTATATATGGTATACCTATAAAAGTGGTAGAACGATTTGATTCCGGAGGCACCACTGCTATATATTGCGGCCTCTTAATAGCTGTTGAGAACTCCTGTGTCTTGGATTGAAAAGTGTGGAAGGAGATAATTAGACGTTAAGTTGGATCACCTCTCCAACTTATCTTCAGTGGTCGTCCAAAATTTCAAATCGAAAAAATTGCCTGTTATTGCTTTAAAACCATTAAACGCTTTTGTTAAAGAAATTCGTGTCCACAACATGAACAGTATTGTCCATCGTCTGCTATTTGAGAATCATATTTATAACTATTTCAAGTCTATTTCTCATCAATATATATGTATATAGAGGGACAGTTAAGCCTTAGAGGCTGCAACATTGTGATCAACTTTTGCAAAGAGTCTCTTTTTGTTATCCGATCACAAATGTTGAAAATTTCCTCATGCCGTTTTTAATCAAAGCTAAACACGAAATACAGTCCGAGGGTACACACGAAAATAACACATCAATTGTCGCACAAAAACCGTTCCCATAAACAAACTACTCGCCTTACGTCAAACTCATTGTGACTACAAAATTTATGAGCCCATACAACTAGCTCCAAAATTGACTTCTGGTTTGTCTTCTATTGTATACTAAGTGGCGTAATATTCAAATAATGGACTTATTTAACCCTGTCGTGAAATAAGTGAGTACGAAATCTTTTATAGCAGCCAACCGGTTGTCATATGTCATGTTCCTCATGAATAATTTTCGTTGATTGTTATGTAGGGTAATCAGAATATAGGGTAATCTTCGAAACGGGAGCGAGTGAGATCCAATGATAGGGGATTTTGCATTAGCATAAGAGTATTAAGAATGGGAACGTGTTGAGCTTTGTTGCTTAATGGGGTCTTGGGTCAGAGTCAATGGTACAATTGTCTTAAGTAGATTTTTTACGCTTTGGTGTAGGCAAGTATATACCTATATATATGTATGCGCACTTGAATTTTATGGTTTTTTGAAAATCAAGTTTCATATATACATATGTATATATGTATGTGTATATGTATATATGTATACATATTCCAAAAGTAGCTTCCTTTTTTTAAAATCAACCCCTTCGTGGTTCAACTCGGGAGGCAACACCGCCGTATCTATATCTGCCTAAGATCAATGCGACCGCTGCTGTGCGCTGCTGTGATTGCGACTGTGGTAAGGGACGACATACTTGTCACAGGCGTTCCAACTTAGTCCTTAGGAGTAGCAACAACAACATCTGTACCCAACCGTAAGTAAGACTGATTTTAACTGGGGTTAATTCATACATATCTATGGCAGTGGTCACTTACCATCAAATGAAATGCATGCTCTTTTGGTATTAGAAATAAGGAGATTAATAAGTTAGTAAAACGTAATCGTTAATTTAATTACAACTGATTTAGGTTCTTGAAGATAACTTCATACTTTGATTTAAAACTCTCACGGGCGTATTTTCCACATGCTACATCCATGTAATTTAAATCAATCGCAATCTGACATTTGCAATAATAAACATCAAGTACACATTTCACATTTCGACATGAGTACCGATACAATATATTATGACCATTACAACCTCCAAAGATAACCGCCCACCTCAACGAACAAGTCCCAAAACTAAATGTTTGTCACACCGTAATATGACATGACTCTTCAAATCAAATGAAAAAAGTGTGCGATTTCAAAAATACTTTCAAAATTGTACCCGTGACCGAACGATTTCGTACGTCACTGTCAATTTGACCCGTGAGGTTTTGTCGATGATTTTTTTCGATCAATAACTCATTGATTCGCTTGATTTACGTTTGACGTGGCAGCGGGTAAAATGCATAACAATATTTGCGCTTCTTGTTAACCTTTGAATTTAAATTTGTTATGGTTTGACATAAACACTTTGCTAATTTTATAAGCAGCAAGAATATAAAATTCGCCTTCTCGCGTTAGGTGTTTGTGTTTCGAAACGCAGAAAAGCACGTGCGATTTTCTAAATGATAATATATCGAAGAAGAATAGATATCACATTGTTTCTATTATATATAATCCTCTTACATCGACCAAAATATGTAACTCACAACGTAAATGATATTTTATGCACTCGTCAAAAATCGACTCATCTTTCTTTACAAATTTTATTTTTGTATTAATTTAAAAGTTTACCGTACATTAAGAAGTAATAAAAAAGGCCGACTTTGTGCTAGATACTTTTAAATCAATTTTATATACATTTTTTCATGACAAAGTTACCGATTTTCATTAGATTTACTACAAAACTTTATGTAAACTTAAAATAAACTATTTAGTGTTCGAACTTAGATGTTATAACGATATTACTAATTAAGCTGAGTATGTTATACACATGGTCTAAATGCGCGGTAATTTCGAGCGAATGAGCGGGAAACCAGTACCTTCGTCTGATCGATGTATTCCTTACTGTACTTGCTAGTTACGTTTAACATAAAATAAATAAGTCGATAAAATTATAATCTGCTTCTTTCTAGGATTAAATCTAAGATATATGATTTCCACTGCACCATTATGTTATCTAGAGTCTCAGGTTCGACCCGCGGCTGAACAAATGCATAATAATTTTACATTTTTCTTTCTATTTGGGTGCTTATTGTTATGTGTTAATGGCAACCATAACACACATGATCAGAATATGGGATCTTGCGAATTTTGAAACCGTTATTATTTATTTATTATATTAAAGTCTAGTAATAGTAATTTACTATATACATATATATACCAAAAGTAACTTAAAATGGCGTAATCATTATCAACCTGCTGACAATTTAAAAAATCGCGGCTGAGGGGTGGTTTTCTTCAAACTTATACTACATTACATATTTTTAATACATTAAGAATTATTACAAATAATGCAGATATTTGTATCGCTAAATTATGTGTAGGGAAGAGGATATTACAGCATTTTTGCGATCGTCAGTAGGCCCAAGTGGAAAAAACCCCAAACTGATCAGTAATGGCATTATAATAGTGAATAGCCGCGATGATGGTTTCCTAATGAGCTTGTGTTCTTGACAGATTATAATAATTTTGGCTCTGATAATGCCGAAGTTTGACGCCAGAGGGCTCCCCATTAGTCCAATTTGTCGCTTAAATATTAGAGCCCAAAGCTACTAAACACGTTTATAAATGATCTGTTTTAAATTAAACTAATCGTGTTGTTCGATTAATCAGCAACATTAGCTATGAATTTGAAGTTCCGGTCTTTAGAATGAAGAGAAACTTTTTATATAAATAAATGTATATTACAACAAGTTATTCAACGGTCAAATTGAAACGAATTGTAAAGTGGTCGAATTATTCGTTACCCTCAGGTGATACTCCTGCCACACCTATTTCTATTCTATAACTGTAATAAGCGTTGCTGTATTCAATTTAAAGGACTTGGAGAAATATTTAGCAGGGGAAATCTGTGGCCGACTTCGTGTAGGACTCTAATTTTATATAGTGTGTAGTATAGGTGTCTTAGGGCGATAGACGCGATTTACTATCTGGTGAACTGCATACTTGTATGCTAGTTTAATTCTCTTAAAAAATGTACCCATCTTGTAGCAGTTCATAACGACGTAACCAAAATAATAGATGTAAAGAAGCGAACCTTTTTTACAAACGAAACTACCAAGTCCACTGTAATTGAAAATTTGTTTATGGCAAAACTAAAATCGTAAAAACCAGCGGTATATTTTTACAAAACTATATTTTCATACAGCCTTTTAAGCAGTCACAACTATTCACATCAATATCATCCAAACTTACAATAATGCATTGTAACCACTTATAAAGGGGAGCACTTATAATAGGTACTTGTAAAATTAATCACGCGTCGCATTGTCGCTTGTTGGTAAACTTTTGCACAATACCATCCATTGTCCCACTATTGTGTTTAAAAAGAAAAAAATAATACACATCGAGCGCAGTTCCCAAATTTATCCGGTTCGTAACCAAAGGATTAATGGATACATCTTGTTCAATGCCATCCTTGAACTTATTCGCTTTTGTTTGTTATGTCTCTTTGTCATTAATTACTGGACCGCTTTATGCAATGTATGCATTTTAATGCGAAATTATTATGAGACTCAGATAATAAGTATAAATTGTTGGTATGTTTTATTTTATGAAACACTAAACATATTTAACAGAAATTATTCCAATTAATTATTTCTCTACTTATAGTTAGAGCAGAATACAATACTGAAACTAAAATTAAGTAACGCTGGACTTGGCCGGAAGGTGGATGCGTGACCACTAGTAGCTATATGCCTGCAAGCTTATATTTATTTTTAGGTTCAAGTACTTATCTTACGAATTCGTTCTTATACAGAATAAAGTCTTGCATACTAGTAGAACTGACTGACTACTAAGTAATAACATCGGCATAGACAAGTAATATATGATATAATTACATATTACTTGACTTAATTACCGACATCATATCATTAAATCAACACGTCATATCTTAGCATCTTGCTTACTTGTTACGTTAATCATTTACTGCTAAAAGCATATCAAAAGCTATATCGAAGCTTAATAGCATAAATGCAGCGGCACTTCCTTTCGTACCGTGCAATCGTGATCTAGAAATGGAAAGGAAATCTAGTGTATAACTCAGAAACACCACGGTTTTCATATGAAAATTAATCTATTTGCTATTTTATCTACAGAATTTTTATATAAATAAAAATTGTATAGATTTATACAAATAAGTATACTGCGTACTTTCGCCCTCATTGCTGGATGCTTTAGCATAAGGATTTTATTATTTACTTTAATATTACTTAGAATAGCTGAAATAAAAGCAAATAAGGAAATAAAGAAACATATTAAATGCTTTCCACACGCCCACGCAGACTCATACACGAAATTATTTAGAACCAAAACTGACATTAAATTCAATTTATGTAATGGTAAGCGGTTACTGCCGCCCATGGTCATCCGTAACCATCCCCAAATGAAAGATTGGTTTTAACTAAAGCAAATCACAAATGCGTTTCCATACCTCAGGACTAAGATGTACGCGTTATTTTGAAAGTGGCCGGTACGATATGAAAAAATTGGCACATATGGGTTGGACATTTTGACTCATGGTAATGTGACTGAACAGACTACAACTCTCCCTTATGAAATCTTAATAAATAAACATAAATTAGTCTCGATTCGATTCCCAGTAACCCCTTTAAGGGTATCGATTGAGTTATATGTCATTGAGGAGAAAGACTTGCGACCGATCCGTATCTGATCTGATCTGTTGGTCTCATAAAGAGAGCATCTAAAGACACTGTGATTGATAAACCGGCAACTGACGTTGAAAACTTATAGGAGACGGCATTGTTAGATTGTGTTTGAACTCTTTATACGGTTATGGTAATGTCGGCGTATTTGAATATCTTCAGCGATTTCTAGATTGAATTAAAGGAAATCAGGTCTGCTATTGTATAAGCCATTTTGTCAGCTTCGTTGTTGATTGATATTCAAAAGGAATTCCTCCTTTGAAATAAGGTTGAGTACATTTAGTTCAATTTAGTATAAAATACTGATTCGTTTTATTTTATGTTCTCATCTTGTATGTATTCTTTGCTAATCGTTTTATTATGAAGGGACTTCCTATCATTAAAAATCCACAGTTTGTTTAAGCGTCCATAAAAATCTCCATCATTAGTTATCCTAAGAATTTACGCGTCAATTGAACAAAAACAGTTGACGCAAACAAATTGTATATTCCCACATAAGAAGGTGAAAATCCAAGGGTAAATATGGGATCATGTTTGATTATAAATTATGTTTTGGACTTGATTCAAATTTGAGTGATAATTCAAAAGGTATAGATGCTATAATCGTTTGTGAAAGTGATAATATCGTTAGTGCAGAAGCCACCAAAGTTTACAATCAGAATGCAGTTTGTGATTCGATCAAAAGGAAGCATCCGCATGAGCTCTAGTTGATTAATGATGTTACTTAGAACTATCACCAGACAGAAGACGCGGGACAATTGTCAGTATAATGCGATTGTGTGACAATAAGACTAGATGTATATCCTTGAAACCTTATCTCACAGTCGTAAGATTGAAATTAGAGATTTTGTCACCATCTTAGACGGGTGTCTTGAGATATTGTGTCGGTAAAAAAGTTTGACTAATGATTCTGGTTTGGGATCAAATATTCATGCATTTTTTTAGCAAAACTTGTTTTGTTACACTTAACGCTTTTTACTCTGAGCATCTGTTTAATGATATAACGACAGTCTTTGTGTCCAGCTGTTATTGAATTAGCTCCTTGCGTTTTATTTTTTATTTGTTTATCATTTTTCTTTTGTGTGACATTGTGTACGTTTTAAGTATCTACATTATATTTATGTTGCGATCGGTCATAATCAGGTTTTTTTAAAGTGGCTACTGGTTTTACACCTACACCAGGTTATTTTGCTCTACAAGGAATTTCATTTGTCTTTCTTGTCATATTATGATAGAACGGATAGATTACATTCGTTATAGCTTTATGGATAAGCAATTTTGTAGTGTTATACTCATATTTTTAAACCATTAACTACGATACAGCTTTACATCTTATATTATCTGGATCAATTTCATGTACAATAATTTTTTTTTGTAAAGTAGTGATATACAAATTTAAAAACTAATTGTTTTAAACGTTTCATGTAAAAATCTTGAGCATACTACATTTTTGATAGATAACTATAATATTCTCAATGGTCCATATAATACATAATAAACCTGCGCTCCGCCAGCGATGGACAACCCTTTCTATTCTAAAAGAACATCCATGACCAATGCTGTCTAACAGTAGCAGTTTGCTAAGACTGCGACAATTACACTAGGCTTCCTAAATTAGTCCTAGAACTTTATATCTTTAGGACAACACACTTGTAGCCGAAGGCACGTCGTCAATTCCATTTGAATTTGATAAGGATCAGATGTCTACAGGTGACTACTCGTGATCAAGAGGAAAGCCTACTAATTTGCTATTTCCACTAAAATTGTGATTGTCTGTGCTCATTGACATTTTCGCACATAATCACGCAACACCTTACTCAATTGTAACAACTTAAAACACTTTCTCAACGTCCAGCCGATAGCAGCGGTGATTTTCCCATCGCAAATAGCAAAACCAATAACCCAGTTACCACGGTAAAATCAAATACGTAAGTTCACGTCCAATATTTATTATTACACTAGCGACCTGTAGGCGCGGCTAACGAACCAGATACGAATAATATTACGAATACGAATACAGATACAGATACGAATACAGATACATTTGTATTCGTACCGAGAAATGTTAATAGAGTTGTAAATGATACACAATAATTCTTGAATACACATAATCATTAGCGATTCGCTCTGAATTATCGTTCCGTACAACTAATTTATAGTATAAATGGTTCTACTCTGTATGGTATTTTGAAATATTGATGTTGAAATTGGAATTTGCGAAAGGTTTTAGTGGTTACAGCTATGGAGAAAATGCAGTTTAACTGCGTAAGGACGGCTATATTTTAAACTATCAGCAGTGCTGCTATATTTATGCGTCTATAAAGGGTCCGTTCGATACCCAGATTGTAAAAAATATATTAAAATATTCATACTGAAATCAGGAGTATTAACTACCACCTCAAAGAGGATTTTAATTCATTTGAGGTTCGTTACATATATTCATAAAACCAGTGATAACCTAAATATTGAAAATCGGCCTCTCAATCCAGAGGTACGAGGTTCAAGCCCTTGGCACGTACCTCTGATATTTCAAAGGTAGGAGCGTATTTTTAATTTAATAATCACTAGCTATAATTATGAAGGAAATCAACACGAGAAAAACCAACACACGTGAGTTTAAAAAAATTTCAATGGTATGTTAAGTCTTTAGTCGACTTTGCACTTGGCCAGCGACGATACGTATTCATGGGCGATACTAACCATTAACAATCAAAAGTATTTCATAATCATATGCTATTCAAATTTAAACAAAAAACTTGATAGTAGAAACAACAAACAGATAAGTATCTATTGTGTAAGAAAGTATAAGATTATTCTATCGGTACATTAGATTATTGTACAAAATATAAACAATCGTCATTTATTGAAATTTTTGTGCTACAAAATGATTTATATATTTTATTACATTTAAGATTAATGATTAACATTCGAAAATTTGTCATTTCTGATGCTGTTTGTCTGTTACGCCTTCTTACTCATGAATATTGAAATGGGAATAACGAGATTTGTCGGAATTCTATAAAGACGATGATTTTAATGAAGATTGGAGATAGATTCTTGATTTAAATTGGTTTAACTTAAATAGCTATTTAAATTAGAACTGTGGTTCATTAGCAGTAAGTATAGTTTGTATTTACACGTTAAAATGAACTAATATTTAAGGGGATAGAACTATTGTTACGCCTATTTCTGCTTTACACCAGAATTGTTAAGTGCTATTGTTTTCGAGTTTGAAAGGTATGATACGGAAGATACACTTATACGAGGCGTCTCTAATTGTCTCTGTCTTTACTCCCTTAGGCGTAGTAACGTCACGTAGGCCTCATTTATTTTTCTATCTGGGCTTGATAATAGATATCCATGAGCAGGAGTGGCTACTTACCATCAAGTGAAATGCATACTTGTTTGCTAGTTCATACATGCATGTATATTAGAGCACATGAGCAATCGCAGGTCAGTGAGTGCAAAGACATAAAAATAAAATGTATGTTTTCTATGAAATGTCGTATGAGTCAATGGAAGTCCCGTTTACTTCTATTTAAGGAAAAAATTGTATCCTAAGAAACAGAATAAAGTAGAGGTTTTTTGTAGATGTTAATACTAATTCAAATATTGTTGAAATAGTATTTAAACATACATGACGGCTTAGAATATTGCGTTTAGAAAGTATCATGAAGAATTATGGTATTTATAAAAGTAGTAAAACAACCACACAATTACACTTATTTTTACCGTATGACAGTGGTGTAAGCTGCAATGATATTCTTTGAATATTACTTTGAATAATATTTAAACATTTTTTTGTAATATCTCCACTCTATTTCCTTGTTTATAATCGATTACTTAAACACCTCTCAATACAATTTATTAATTCCTCCAAATATTTAAAATGCAATAAATAAAACATCCGATCACAATAAATATGGCTGGAATGGTTTATGTAGCTTTAAATAAAGAATGTATGGAAACACTGTCCCCTAATGAATGTAAGAAATAAGGCATCATTTAAATTAGTTCGGAATAAATAAATAACTAATGGTCTATATTGAGATGTATCTCCGCTTAATGAGCGTAGCACTGCTGTGGTTTATTGGCGTTTCGTGTTTGAAAGTTAATAATATAGATTGTTTGTGGAAAACGTAAATTAATCTACGACATCTAGAGATATGAGAGAAAGTTCAAAGTAAAAATGTGTAATGAATTAAAGGCGGTAAGACGTTCGTCTAGACGTGTGTATGGTAATAAAACATTGAAAGTCTGTCTGTAAAGCATTGTTAATGAAGATGTTAATGAGGCTAATGTGTAACATAGTAGTAGGGGCAACACTTATAAATAGTCATAGGTAGAAGTTCGTTTAATCAAAGGTGGTAGAATTTTTTTGCGTTCGCCTGAGTGGCACACCTTCCGAGTTTCAGCGCGCTAGAACTGGCTGGCACCTCTAATTTTTAACGTTGCATACGTATTAAAGCTTACATATAACGCTAAAGGAAACTATCATTAGGAAACTACATGTCTGAAAGTTCTGTAAAATTCAGTTTTTTAAGGTTTGTGACATCTACCAACACGCACTTGGCGGCACGGTAGATTACGGCCAAAATACTTTAAGAGGAGACACGTGCCCAGCAGTAATGACAATAATGTGTTGATAACGAATGAACGAGCGAATATAGGGTTGGTCCAGAAGACAATCAAAGAGAAGATTAGTAGGAGTGGCGCCAATTAGAGGTGATTTATGTCCAGCATTGGACCTCAAAAGGCTAAGTTATTAGACTACAATAACTAATATCAAAGGGGTTGCGTGTTCGTTTGATACTTGTGTTACCTAAAAATATAACATAGGCAGAACTATATCCAGATAAAGTCACAAGAACACAGCTCAATATCCAAATATAGATTGTAATTATTTTTTTCTAATATGAAATCTTCAGAAAGTATATTTTATTACGTTATTATTATTAGTGTGTTATAAAATTAACCTTAAGTGCTATAACACTTTAATTTCACTTTCATAAGGCCACAAACTTGTCATTTGCGTACCGATAAGAACCATATACTAAAAAATATTTGCATTAAAAATAAAGAAGTCAGTTCGAAAAATCGTAAAACCATATATCATTTATGCAATTTATTGACCCGCGATCGAACCCGAAACCTCAGCAACGATGCTTATCTAAATTGCAACCGCGCTGTAAAAAATGATGATAAAGCATTTCTTCGAAACATCACCTTCGCTTAAAGGAATCATTAATAAGTATTTACGCTACATCTGTCCTTAAGTGACACTACTATAATAAACAATATGCGAATACACCATATATTTCAAGCCAAACTAGCCTTTATTACGACGCAATAAAGTATAAAGTTGCAAATAAATATTGCGAGGAAACAAAAACTTAGACCGTGTAAAAAATGGATCATATGGCTTATAGAATAAGATTGCAGTGAACTGCAAAAGAAAGTTTTATTCGTGTGTGGCAACTTAGACCAGGAGTCGGTTTTGATAAATGATACGATTTGACACGCTAGTGCAAGCTTGGGAACTCTACTGATTAAATTTGGGACGAATGAAGCTTTATTTCCGCTTGCGGTATTCTTTTTCTCTATCATCGCGGCGTTTTAATACTTTTAGGATATGAAACCCATTGCGATTATGTACAGGTCGTAAAATGCAAATTATAGCTTGTACTTTTTGATTTTAGTAGAGACTCTACTTTTTCGAAGTGACGTGAAATCGGATGTGACTACTTTTTAATTTAAAAAAGTTACCTAACCTAGTTTCAAATAACTAGAGTTTGTATCTGAAGATTAAAATTAACTTTTAATTTCATTTTATTAAGGTAATGATGCAATAAATTATGTGAAATAATAAATTCTCTACATACACGATACCTCTCGATACCCGATACTGTACGTATTAATGATACAACAATTTGCAAGTGACACGGCAATAATGGACACTGGACTCTACGCAGCAACTCTACAAATTAAAATAAATGCCCGCATTTTACACTCGATAAAGTACATTATAGACCTGATTTGGAGTAAAATATTTTTTACAAACCAACAGGCTCTACTTATAATAAAATTATAAGGCAAGATATAACATTCAGACCACCAAGTGTTGACCTGTTGCTCTATATTATATATTATACAGTGGATTTGTTGATCGTAAAACGAGTAACCTTGTTATAGAACGTTAAAATGGTTATGAAAATGCTCCAGAGTTGTTACACCGTATTGTAACTTTGAGAAAAATACCCTGTTGTTTTATTAACATTAAATATAGATGACAAATAGTCTAAATATAGATTTAGATATTAAAGTGGGTACTATTGAATTATGAGTAAATAAGTAAATAAATATGCACACAAAGAAAAATGATAAAAAAACCGTTTCCATTTATATTAACATCGCATACGAATATTGTTGATCTATTAGTAAACAATGAACGAATCTTGGACAATTACAGCTCAAGACCCAAAAGAGTAACGTACATTTAAATCACCCTGCACTCTGCAGTGAGTGGCGAATGGTTGAGAAAGAAGAAGAAGAACAAGTTTCTTTATATTAGCAAGCGTTAAAATAATTATAAACATTAGATGATATGTAGCAAATGAACATGTAGTCCATGAGGTTAGTGGCCACTGTCGTTGGACATCTGTAATAAACCTCATATAGGATAAAATTCCTACCTGAGGTCGGTTACGCATGCGTTGTTACCCTGAGTACTAAATTGGAACACCTTGTAAATATTTATACGGAATGTAACTACTAAAAATAGAAATCATATTATTATGCTTATGATTTAAACGATATGCATCGATAATATTTTAAATCGACTGATATGAAAGTATTTGTTCGAAAATTTCAAATAATTCTTTTAAAATAAATTTAAGTTACTCTACAGTCTAATAGGCGACTCTATAAAAGGCAGAGACAGTAAAAACACATTTATACACATGACGTCAGATGCTGCAATCAGAAGTAGAGCACAGGTCGTTTAGTAGATCGTTTTGTATTGTAAGCAAATACAACTGTAGAGTCGCGTGTAGAGTCGTAAAATAAATCATTGTGATAGTAAAGTGTTTTATGTTTTATTTTTTAACAAGGTTTTCTTGTGAACTATTAGAAATATTATAATTAGGTGTTAGCATATTTAAAAGTGACGTGTTGTATTTGAACTATAAATAAGCATAATAGGATGACATATCCGGATATGTTTATTTAGGTTAATAGTCGTCGTCAATACAATATGTCCGCCTGCTGGGCATGGGTCTCCCAGGATGAGAAAGGTTACATAAGTCCGCTGACCAAGTGTAAATTAGTAGACTTCGAACACCTTTGAGTCCTTCTTTTTTGTTTTTCTTTCCAAAAACCTCTTAAAAAACATATGTAGGGTTTCTTATGACATTTTTTTTTGTAGC
The DNA here is from genome assembly GCA_018250295.1 of Spathilepia clonius. NCBI lineage: Eukaryota > Metazoa > Arthropoda > Insecta > Lepidoptera > Hesperiidae > Spathilepia > Spathilepia clonius. The sequence continues at coordinate 19,778 of DWRA01000048.1, forward strand.
ATTTTCGTTATAGTATGTGAAAATTAATTTCTAATACGCAAATAACTTCGAAAAATTAAAAATGCATACCTGGAGTTTGAACCCCGGAACCTTCATTTATAAAGCTCTGATTCATCCACTGCGCTATCACCACGTTTACGTATGTTTTGTGAGGATTTTTTTAGGTGTAAAATATATTAATACTACCGTGTATCATGTTATTGCTGTAAAATTATAATATACATTTGACCTTAATTTTTAATAACATACAAATTAAAACCTGTCTAAAACTAATGCAAATAGCCTTCAATCAACTGCACATCACTACCAAGAACTCTACATTACCCAACTTAATGCGAGCTTACACCAATAAACTGTACCTTAGAGAACGTTCTCAGAATCTGTTTACAAAGTTGTTTTAAGCTCTCCTTTCCATATAAGTGTTGGGCACTATTCGCCCATATACCGTGAGGTCCAACTGATGTCAACATTTTACGCTTGTCTACAAATAGGTGCGAATGTTAACTTGGGATTAACGTCGTCGGCCAATTTAAGATGAGCGTTAAGCTACAAGCGGTCGCGATTTCTCGTATTAAATTTTTTTGTTTGTATTGAATTTAAGAATTGCTACATTTCAGTCGTTTTTATAAATTATTCTATCTATCTATAAAGTTAGGTACTACTCCTATCCGATAGTCCAAGCTCGAAGATATTGTGATTTACGTTAGATGTGGCGTTGAACTAATTTAAAATATTCATTAACAACACTGGCTATTAAGTTGTATCGTCTTCTATCAATTCAAATTTAAGAAGCGAGGTTAAGTATACTCTAGGCCTCCTATAGTTATGGAGAGAGATTCATACCCAGCAGTGGTTTTATATGATACAAAGTTTGCAGTCAGTCGCCCCGTAATGTATGATAATTTTGAAAAATTCCCATTTGTCATCAAATAAGGCCAAATAAGAATACGATAAGATACAGGAATTTCTTCACAATGCATTTCTTTGTAACAGTTAAGTTGGACAGATTCTTACAAGAATCCTTATCCTTACAATTGCATCGCTTATATCTTGTACCACAAAATAACGTGGGTGGTTACCAGCAATAGGAATAATATCATCATTCCCATTCGCATAGGAATTGAGACACGATGCGATAATCGCATTGACGCGTACGGTTATCGGCTGGAAACTGGCCCGTAAATTATGCGCGTTATGGACGCAAATCGCGTAATGCTGCTCAAAAATTTAGATATACAGGCTGATATGAAAATTAGATAAACAATTTTGGCTTGCGATGTTGGAATTATATTTTAACACGATTTGATAATCATCTAAAATGCATTATGTTGTTCATTTGGTGTTGTCTGGTCAAACTTAAAAACATTTTTTTTTTATGTTTTCGGTTTACTAAAATAGCTGATTAGATACAGTTATAATAAAATACATTTTCTTGAATAGAATAATAAATAGAATAGAATCTTATATACATATTTATCAAAGAGATTTAAAAAAATGACATGATTTTTAAATATAACACGCGCTAGTCTTTCCATTCCTTATAAAATATTTATTATTTTTTGTATCACTCTCACCCTGTATATTTGCAATATGTTAGCGCTTCTCAGTATAAGTTCGTGATTTTAACGATCCTGTCCCTTAGTTTCTTTTAGATTTTCCTAATAATTTCTAGTTAGAATACTGATACTGTGCCATCCCAGTTTTATGGATAGAACATAAATATTAGTAGTTATTGAGGTAAAGAGATGTGCATATAAGTATGGATAAAGTGGATGGTTAGCTAATTCTTGGTGAATTTAAACGTAATATGATTTTAAAATCAAGTAAGATACAACATTAATTAAGGATGAAATTTCAAAATGTTAATAATATTAATATGAGGATTGAAGTAGCCACTGCAAGCCATGGTTATCTGTTGCCAAATTGAATTAAGATGAGCTCTCTATCTCGGTTTAATGTCACGTTACCTATTAAGCTGATCTTCCATTAACTACTATGTACTTAAGCGACAGTTTTGATGCTTAAAGTACTGGCAGGCTCGTATTTCGTTACCGCTTTGGCGACTAATTTGTTATTTAAGAGACCGGCGAGCATCACATATTTGATTTGATTTCATATTTGATTCGACAAATCTATCAAAATCTATAGTTTACGCATCTGCATATTTATTCAGACGCGCGTTCTTACGCGCGTTTGAATGAATATGAAAGAGCCAAATACCAAAGATGCCAAAGAGTCGCCATGCCAACAACTGTTGCCAGCGAATTGTTCCTCGTGTATTACCTCCCTCATGGTTACATTAGACGTTCTAACTTAATCAAGTTGTTTACGATTGAAGACGGTAGAATCATTTATAATTTGACTATAAACAATAACTTAATAAACACTTGTGTCCTGGCTTCAAGGACATGAAGCAATGCATTTTCAACGTAGTTAGAACCTGTACCGTGCCCAACAGTGGGTCTGGGATATCCCAGACCCACTGTTGGGCACAAAGTATGCGTTTCATCACTGGCATATGCCAGTGATGAAACGCATACTTTAATTGCATAACAAGATGAGACGAGAAAGTTTAACTTATTAGCTAACATGCTTAATGACACTACCTTATTTGAACCTGCAACTTAACCTTATATGATAAATAGTACCCTACTGTTTATGTTAATTAGACAAATTGCGAGCTTACGCGTTATAGTAATGAGTCGTCTTCATTTATATTTATTTAATTTTCATCATTAACTTATTACTGCAATACAAGTCTTTTTTACAACATGAAGGGCATAGTTCACCACGCTGACCATCATTCACTAAGTTTTTTGAAGGTGGTAGATCTTTTTTGGTTCGACTCCAGCAGCACCACCGCCTTGCCTATTTCTGCGTAATAACATAATGCATAATGCATAATAAAAAAAAAGTACTGAACCCCTACTACGCATTGTGCTCTCAATTCAATTTTTGTCTGTTTTATTTATCGTACATTGATTTAACCGGTAAATTTGGATCGTAAATTCCAAAGTTCGTACCGGTAGTGTGAAATTGGATGCCCGATTGGAGCTCTCAGTGATAAATGACCAGTAATTGTAAGCAAGTATCGGGTAAAAGAAAAATCGACCGCCACGTCCGAGTAAGATCGGACCCGAAATCGGTATTATTAATGCGAGGGTGTTTCATTCGCTACGACCTTAGAATACGGAAAATAAGTAGACAGCGTGTTCAATGTAATATGTTAAAAATATTACGGAGTACTGATTGACTTAATTGATCATACTAAGGGAAGGCTAAATAGTTGGATGAGAAGAGTAGAAGATCGGGCTCAGAGGCGTGTCTAGGGAGGGACCTATGTCCAGCAATGGGCTGACGTGGGCTGAAGAAGAAGAAAGAAAGACACGTAGTTATTAAATAATAACGTAATAAAGTCGTAATTGTGCGTCACAGTTATTTAGAATTAATATTTAAATTGATTTTTTTTAAGGTTATTCGGTATTTTTTTTCTCGGGTTGCAAAATTTTGATTTAAGTTATGAAGATATTTTTTTAAGAGACATATAAATTCATATCTGCCTTATAATAGCAGTGCTAAGCGTTGTTGTGAAGGGTGTGGTAAGGGAGGTGTAGTAACTTAGTAAAGTTGTTAAATATGGTAGAACGTTTCGTGGTTCGATTCCTCAGGTACCTTCGCCAAACTTTCTAATAACTACAGCCTTAAGCGCTGTTATTTTCTGATTTTAGGAGCGTGGTAAGAGAAATATATTATACTTAACTGAAGCGTTCCAACTTAGTCCTCTAAGGTAATTACATCTGTGACCGATCTTCAGTAGGATTTTAGTGTTATTTGGATTAAAAATAATAGGCAGTCGCCACTTACCATCAGATGGACTGAATGCTTTACAATTTCAATCATAAAAAAATAACGCATCTGCGATGTGCCTTAAGTACAACTCTTATTTTTTTTATTAAAGCTGTCCACAAGAGGTGGTAGCATCAGGTGCAGTATATTACATTGAAACAAAGTAAATTATCAAATATAATAAAGTTTTACAAGTCAAAAAATGAGATAGGGTACTGAAAGTGTTGATTCAGAACATCGAAATAAGATTATTCGTATCATTGCATTACTTGCAAATTGTTGGTGGCCGAATCTTTTAGGAATCCGTTTAGTAAATTTAAAAAGTTGTAAATCACATCAATCAAGTCAAATAATTACAAAAGAAAAGGTTTTATTTCAGACTTAGACACCTTAGTGGGAATTTTCAAAAATCCCTTCTTAATGTTCATCTAGTTACATAAAAAAATAACATGACAACTTTGTGTTTTTATAGCTTCACTTTGCATCATTTGCCTTCATCGGTTGGGATAGTTTATGAAGTCTATACCTATAAATAATTACTACGTCTTTTGTTTTTCTAAGTATTAAAAAAAAAATACTTAATATTAACACTGAATTTTAAAGTGGTACTTTGTAAGAACATGACAACTTAAACAGTACCACGCGATAGTTCTCGTCGGCAACAGTCCGCGACAGCCGAGGACAGTCTCTGACAGCCACTGACGACAGTCGACCATAAGCAACCGACAGCGACTTTCGTCGACAACTATCGCTTACGTATACCTCACTATCGCTCGTATACTATCACCCTTTATAGTACAGAACCATTCAGAAAGAATCATACGTTATTTATCGACATAAATCCGTTGAATCCATTTCATTCGTATCGATACAGATTGACAGATAACACACTGGTTGATTCGATCCTTTTATAACATATCATTTTAAATGTTTATTGAAAGAATGATTTTCGTTACGTGATGGAAATTAATTTGACACTAATTGCGATTTTTGATTCTTATCACGATTGACCTTGTTCTGATCTCAATGTACTTTGATATTATTTTAACGAACTCTGTTGTAATTTTATTTTTATCCGTACATTGACAACTTAAAATTACAGGAGAGAAAAATGTATTTAAATAAATCGATTGAGTATGTAATTTATGTAAACACATATTCATTTAACAACACTAAACATAAAACAATTATCCAATTCTTGGGATGAATTTATATAATAATTGTTTGTGATTTCATTTAGTTTTTTATGTATTTAGTAGGAGTATCATACGAGATAGAGACCACTTGATAGTAAGTGGTACCTGCCATCCATGTACGCCCGAAATCAACCTCAAATAAGATAAAAGTCATACTTGAGGTCGGTCAAAGACGTGATTTGTCACAGAAATATTTCTTTCTTACCTACAACCTTGAAATCGGTATACAATAGCGCATAATACTACTATTATTAGGCAAAAATCTGTGACAATTTTGTCCCTGGAACCGAACTACAAAGAGTTCCACCACCATTAAGTTCAAGTCATAATCTGAATTTCTCAGGAATTTCATCTTCAGAATTCACCTCAACCAATGTTTGGAGAATGAGCAAATCGCATATCGGTAAATTGACAGAGTCGCTCGTTGACCTATTTAGCCGTTATGATGTTGGCTGTTGGTTTTTCACACAGCCTCGTTCGGTCGAGCTTTGTACTGCGCAAGCAGGCGTTTGGAACGCTGCGTTGTTATAAACGCCGTACCGAATAATTTTAAAGAAGTTACAAGGAAGAAGTTGGTTTGAAATTACTTAAAAACTACTGTTAACTGCTCTTTCGTATACTTGTAAGATAATATTAATATAAAAACCTACAGTAATTTTCAACACGACTTTATTTATTAATACATAAAGCTTTTCTGATTTGAATCTCATATGTACCTACATTTATTAATGTTGAAATATAATTGGACTGGAAAGCAAAAATAGTTCTATTTTTGCTTTATTAATTCAAAAATATACTTGTTTCAATTGTATAATTATCTATTACCATAAGATTCATATATGGTTGTAAGTACATAGCTTAAAGAATGTTATAAAAATATTCCTACATTACGTCTAGATTTAAGTTAGTTCACGAACATTTGATTATAATTATTCCCCATATTCGGAACTAATTAAGGGAGAACAAACCGCCCGTTTGTAGCAATCTCATCTGAATAAAGAGCGCTCGCTCAAACATTGCTTATTGCTGTTCTGCCGTCTTCGTGTTGACGTACTACAATTTCGACGACCGTTTCAATTTGATACCTCCTATCTGTATTATCGCCTCTATGACCTTAGTATTAAGACTTAGTGAAAGGATTTCAAAGGTCTGGGTTGTTACAGGGCAAAGTTTACATATGTAAGCTTTTTAGAAACGAGATCGCACTGGCCAAGATTGCGTATTGTTTAACAAGCCATTACGTTTGAAATTAGAATTATGGTTTCTCTGAACTTTTTGTTTTGGAACGAGCTATGTGTAAACTAATTTTGTATTTGACGCTTAAATAGTACTAGTTGCCCGTCGCAGTGGTCTAAATTCGGCCGCAATGAACCCAAGTAAATCTAAAATTGTTTTCAGCTTCAATAGCGTATATTTATTAAGGTACATTTTAAATCTTAACACTTATTACACATAAATATTATCTTCACCCATCCTCTACATTTCACATGGTATACTGTTTCGTAGTACGACTACGGGGGTACCATCGTTATACCAAATTCTGCCTTAAGAAGGCAGGGTTTATTTTATACACAAATGTAATCAACAGTCATAAGCTAAAACAGTGCGTTAAATATATTTTATATCCATTTATAAATGTAGGTGATTGCAAAACAATCGATTTTAGGGAACTACACAAGCCGACAATTGATTAGGGCAAGGTTAAGCGCTGTTGTATTTTTAGTTTAAAAGGGCTAATGCATACACTTATTGGAGGTGTTTCAATTTAGTACCCAGAGAAACTACGTCTCTGTGGTCTACTTTGTCTGTAACTTCAGTCCCAATTACGGCAGGTTATACATGGCAATAAGAAGCAATTACCACTAAGTATATAGTCTTCTATAAGTCATCTAAAATATAAATACTGTAGTAAAACTGTAGCTAGAATAGCATAAGCAATAAATTTCGCAAAAAACGTGTTGCATACGAATTAACATGAAAATTTGCACATTTATAAGTTCATGCATGTTACGATGTTACGTAATTCATAAATAAACTTATAAACATGTCAATTTATTATACATAAGTCATTCTAAAATTTTTGTTGAAATAAACAATATACCATGTTACACGCGATTTCCATTCGTCCGTTTTTGCTATCTATACATAGGTTACATCAGCCCTGAGGGGAGAATTAAAATCAATAAAGCTTCATTTGATCTTTAATTGACAGCTCCAATAATTAATTATAATTGGATGACGTAGTCATCTTGTATCAGAAGATAATGCAAATACCAAGTGTTATTTTAGGCAGCTGTTTCATCGCCGAATATGTTGACGCCTTTTAGAATCAAAGCGATTAAGATGTCGTGAGTATTATGCACGACAAATGAGCGTCATGGAAACATGTACTCAGATTTTCAGGATTTAGATCAGAACTAAAGGACAAAGAAGGGACAAGAAAATACATTTATATGGCAAAGTAACAATTTACTTTACAATAAGTATCAATTCGGAACATTTATCTATAGTTAACTAACTTTAGAACAATGAAACATAGGGCAAGACATGTTTTTGCGAAATTTATTGCTTATGCTGTTCTAGCTACAGTTTTACTACGATATATATATATATTTTAGATGACTTATAGAAAACTAGGTACTCTACCTAGTGGTCATTGTTAGTTTTTTGCTTGATTTTATTTGATTGAAAAATAGATATGTATAACCGCAATTCAACTATCAAAATTGCGCATTTATTTCACAAAAATAACAAAACATTAGTTTATCACTTATCGCGTACTCTTTTTCAGGGAGACAGCAAGCGTTTCTTGCATAAAATTTGAATAAGCTATCAACGATTGTATAGACGAAGAACTCGACTGTATTTCGCTACCGTACGAGAACAGTACATTTAATTACGGTGATCTTTACTGTTCGTTAGATGTTCCATTTTCATAGTATTTTGCATTTTTCATTTATCATGATATTAAAAGTTCATGTCAAAAAGTCAGGACAAAGTTCACAGATTATAAAAATCATGGCCAATCTATCAATGTGTCAGTCAAACGCGGTTATTTAATTAGCATGTCATAAGTTTGCTTAAATTTTGAGGTTTATTTTAATTATGGAGTATTGTCATATTTGAATATTGGTATTTTTCAACGTAAAATGTTATTTTGCTGACCTAACCCAATGGTTACAAAAATAAAGTATTAACTTTATTTTTGATGACATCGATTTAGCAACATTTATCTTATTCGTATACAGAAGGAAAGGCTTATACGTGTATTTAAAAAGTAAAATTCTTAATAGAAAAAAATGTTTTAAAGTAATTAGAACATCACCAGCATATTTCGCAGATAGAATCATTTCGATTTTTTTAATAATTGCTTAATTTTATTTTTTAAATTAATTAGAAATATTACTGCTACGTATCTGTTTTTCATTTAAATACAAAACCAAATTTATAGCACAGTTAAATAAACCACAGATTACTATATTTTACGAGTATGAAAGTGTTTCGAAAGTTTTATTCTGAAGCAGATAAGACTAGTACTATAAAAAACAATAAGTTAAAAATATAAATAAATATAATATTATCTAAAACCACTTTCATTTATAAATTTATGGGCGGACGTGACTAATTGGTTTTGTTATCTATTAATAGACGTGTTATAAATGATATGTGGGATCTATATTATGTGTTAATATTTCTTCGCGTAGGAAATAACTTTTTAACGGCAAAACACCGGCTTCAAAGCTAACAAAAATAATGACTTTATAATTTTTTAATAAATCGAATTTGAATACGGATACTACTAAGAATACGAATGAGTTGTGAGGGAAGGAACTCGCAAGAGTTCTTATTAGAAAACAAATGGGTTTCTTACAACTTCCCTTAGAAATGAATTTTCTAAAAAAATATTTTTAACCATAAAGTAAAACCGACTTCCATGTCACAAAAAAAGTAAAAAATAACTTAAAGAAATGTTAGTTTATTACATAGTTCTGAAGTCGGCGCTCAACTTCTGAGCACACCCATGTCCAAGAACAAAAGTACCGCAATGAAATTTCCTATCAAATGAAAAAAAGAAAATGGAAATCGGTTTACAAACACTCGAGTTATTTAAAATTATAAGAATTCGTGTTTTTCCCAATTTTCCGGAAAAACGACTTAAAATTTTCAAATTTCCATGAAATGGGACCCCTGTGAAAATGGCCACATACTACGACGGCTGAATCATGTCGATCGGTCTCGCCATCGCGAAATAATCGCCGGACATACAAAAAAATATATATACGCAACGAATAGATAACCTCCGAAACGAATAGATAACCTCTTCCTTCGAAAAAGGAAGTCGGTTAAAAAAGTAGGTACCCTCATAGCTCGACTCCAACAGCATCACAGCTATAACTATTTCTGCCTCGTAATATCAGCAACTCGCCTGCGGACTATCAGGTACCAGAGACACTAGTTTCAACTTATTCCTTAGGGGTAGCAATAACCAACTACTAGTCTATATACGATCTCAGAAATGACTCAAAACAGCTGACGTAAAACAGACGAATTCTATTTAATTTCATTTAATCGTGTGACATTTCTATACAATAAGCACTCTGTAGCAAAGTGTCCCGCAGGCGTATTCTGATTAATGAATTTCCGTATCCAAAAACTGTTGGCACAAACCCGTTCTGCGCTTCACGAGAAGGCAGTTGAACCCTTCAGGGAAGGGTAATTAGTTTAGATTGAATACTTTCGACCTTTTTTACCTTACTCGAAAGTAGGCTTCGAGTTTGACTGTCATTAATTTCTGTGAGATAATGTGCAAATTTGTACTTATTATCACTGGTAAGCACCTACTTAAACTAATATTTATTTATAGTAATTTTATTTTTCTTCTGAAATTATTTACTCGCTCTTGTATTAAAAAAAATATTGAGCGATAACAAACAAATAAATTGATGATTGAATTAAACATTAATTAATAATAAAAAAATAATATTTTTTTTAATTTGTATTATTATGGAATTACTTGTTAATCTTAGAAATACTCATTACAGTCACAGAACTCAATATAATAAGAAATACGATATATATATTAACAAAAAGGTGGCAAGAGATGTAAATAACTCCTTGTGTTGGTAAGTCTATAAAAATATTTATAAAACATTCTTATAACATTACGAGAGCACATAAAAATACAAATTTTTCTCACCAAACTTATCTTACAATCTTAGATACAGATCTTTACGAACGAGTTTAAAAGAATAACATTATAAGTGACATATAAGAGCGAATCTGCAAATCATTAGCATAATATGCAACGGCGTCTCATCGGAAACTACAATCAATTTACGCCAATTTTCTATTAAAAACTGCGCTAATAAGTTCTACATTCGTGTGTAGAACTTGAGTAAAATTTGGAAATTGGTGCATATAACACAGCGTCCAGTATAGGTCATTCACCTCATAGAGAAGAAAGGTCCAACACATATTCCATTGAAATCCTAATAGGCGTCTTGTTTTAATTTTTTGGTCATAACACCACAAAAGATAACTGAGTCTGTAGTACACGTGACAGTAAGTCAAAATTTGGAGCGGAACCGTGAAATAGCGAGTTATAGATACAAGCGTGAAAAGTATAGCAGTTGGGCTATTGGTAGGCACGTCACATCGTATCTTTGAAATAGTTTCGGGTTTGGTTTAGCAACCACATAAAGATAAGGTTTCAATACAGTCATACAAAAAAACGTCTCTTGTACAAATTTTGTGATAATTAACTTTATGCGAAAGTCTAATTATAATAAGTGTTATTGTTTCCAGAATTAATGTCGAGCCCTATACTAACAGGCAGATATAAAGGAAGATTCGCTGACTTTGATTAAAACCAATATAAAGTCGTAATCAGTTACAATTACAAAACCTAAGTTCCTATTAAGCTTTAATTTATTTATTTAAAATTCATTCCCGAAAACTAGAGATAAAACAAAAATTGAATAATTAGGAATCCGTTTTAGCCATAGATATAATTATCGTCTAGGGAACAAATCTAAGTCTATGGTTTTGCCAACACGATTCAGTGCCATACGTTATATATAGGTTCAATATTACAATTAAGAGTTAACATCCTAATATAATTTAACGTTATTTAATAACATAGAGTTAAGGGTACTTTCGCACATTTTCCAAAAAATAATATAAATATACAATCCACAAAAATCAATTACACACCGAACGTTATACGTCCATCACTGAAAACGAGAATCGCGAGTGTACAAAACGCACCTACCGAGCTGTCAACGAAATTCAGTCTCGTACACCGCGGGCGCAACGAACTGCCACATCCAACGGCCAAAATAAACGAAGTAACAAATATAGTTCTCAATACTATAACGAGGTAAGGTTTCATTGATTCCGTACGCATTCCGAAGGCTTTTATTCGCTTGTAATACAGCATGTAATTATGCTCTGATAGGCCTGTCTTAAGGCGTGGTTATGTCAACCTGTCAGCACTTTCCCTCGTAAGTTTGGATACTCTTTTTGGATAAGCCCTTTTTCGTTTGTAATTCTTTTTCTGTTACCAACTGATTGGCTGTTAAAATGTCAAATTAAATTGCTCCTAGTTATTTTAGGGTCATTTTTGACAGTTGCTCTAACAAAAAGCCGATTTGACAAGATTGATGTTTCAAATTGGATATTTCGTTATAGGCACGACCCGTTTAGAGGTAATGACTGAGACTAAAATATGCGAACAAAAACAGGTGTGTCTCATAACGAAATTAATGTTCTGGAGTTTATTATTAGGATATATTTTCAATAAAATATTGTTCGGCGACTTGGGAATGTTATGCTATTTTGGTAAATTTCTGTTTTTCTAAAATAAATTCTGATTAATTTTCAAATGTTCGAGTCACTGCTACATTACTTATTAATAAACCTTAGGGGTCCATTTAGACGTTTCAGGTTGGTCTCGATTTAGTCCTTGGACCAAACAGAGCAAACAGTTATACTCATGGGAATATATAGGGCCTCCCCATAAGATCAACCATAACATATGCATTTAATTACAACGTAACTCATTGGATACCTTGTATTTAAAAATAATCTATGTAACAATCACGTTAAATTTGATTACTTAAACATAGTAGAACTATTTACATCCTACAATAAATACGGAATATTGTTTGAGTGTGAACCAAAAAGATTTATTTTTAAAGGTCTAAGGGACCCTAAAAACCGTTCTTTAATGTCTGTATCACCGTTCAATTACCGATAGCGATCGTCAATATGCAATTTAATTGCAATAAGTGCCATATTCTACACGCGTTAATGAGATTTCTTAAAAATTGTTTTTTTATTAAACGACAATTTTGGGGAAGAATTTTAATAAAGTCAACAGCAAATTGCTTTAACTGGAAATGTCATTTGAGGGCTGATTGAGATGTTTTATAAACCTGATATTTACATATTTGTAGGAAAAATTACGTAGTAATTATATTTGATTAAAATATGAAGAAGAGTAGTGTTGAACACTGTGTTCTAGTTTAAAGGCGGATGGGAATATTTACGCGAGGCATTCTTACTTAGTCCTCACAACAACATACCGTGGCCGATATAAGAGATCTATTCTACGATTTAAATAACAACCGCTTGCATGCCTGGTGGTAAATGGTCACTGTCCTTGGATATCTGCGAGCAATTTCATATAGAACAGAGGATCATCTGAAGTCAAATATGGGCGCGTTGCCAGTCTTCAACCGGGATCAATATTCTCCTACAAATTGATATGCTTCACGCTAGAAAAAGGGGTGGCGGTGGTACCTCCCCGATCAAATCATACTGGTTACACCTTTCGACTGTAGAGCCTAACCCCTATTCGGGATTAATTACAGTCTGTGTATGGGTGGCCACTTACCACCCGGTGGACTACATATTCATTAGCTACTTCTTATCAAGTAAACATAAAAAACCAAAAGTTAATTTTATCCGTTGTTACAAAGTTACAAAACGCGTAACACATAACAAAACGTAAACATCACATACAACTTCCTCCCATAATTTATATCTCCTATTATATCCTAATAACCCGATTACATATCTAGTAGAAAATTCTGCGGCAAATTTATTCACGCAATTAGCATGTGCATCAGCGTTCCATGTAGGGTATCCACGTCATTCAATTCTTCAATGGCCGACATTTGTCGCCTACCTGTTGATAGATTGATTGACACCTGTCGTAGGTGCGTTGCAAAATTTGCCTTACACTGAAATGACTGATATTTTTGCGTATGTTAGTGTTATGTAAGTCTGATAAATCGATTGCGTAGTCATAACATATTTAAACGTAATTTACCTGTTCTTGTTCGAATATAATTAATTATACAATTAAATCAAAATTATTATTTCTGTTATGTAAAATTGAAAAGTTTATTGTGATGAATCGAATCATATAAGAAATAAGGCATACGCATGTTTATACTTAAAATTACTGGTAATTTTAAATTAAGAACAGTAAACGAAATATAAATTATATCTGGCCATTTCCTAAGATGCCAGAGTTTATTATCAACCTTCAACACAATATGCACACAGAATTTATAGTGTAAGAAACTGATCAGCTATTTCTTAACAAAAACTAAAGTATCAGCTGTAATGGAAATGAAAATAAGTAAGTAATTGTGAAAATTGATATCAATTAGGCTATTATACTGCTACAGTATAAGGCGTGGTACAGTTACTACTTCACACCGGCTGGAATTATCCTTTTTCAACTGACTTCCATAAAACAACTTACTATAGTTACAAGTATGCTTAAGTGTTCGCTACGAAATTATTATTTTCGTTTGTTTCTATAAATTTTTATGAGCTAAACATACAATACAAAGTAAGGTTGACTGTATAACAGAGACATTGCGTTTTTGAAGCTTAGTCATGTAAATAAATAAATAAATGTGGTAAAACTCTTTGATGTTCACTTGCGGCGATATCTACACGTGACGCGTAACACCAGTGTTCTATTCTACCTTATAGGTGCTACTATAAGGTAGAACAGAACACTGTTCTGCTGGACAGCACTGCTTTGCCTTGATTTAGGGTTTTTTATATGAAAGTTGTGGCAAACGAGCATGCAGTAGTAATAGTAAGTGGAAACTATCACTCATAGACATTTGTAATCAGCTTCGAATAAGTTAAAGGTCTTCCTGCGGTCGGTCATACATCGTTGCTCCTCTTGAGGACCAAATTAAAATACTTCGAATAAGTATGTCTCCTTTACCACACCCTTCAAACTAAAATACAGTAGCGCTTAACATTGTTGTTATAAGTAATAATGTATGATAAGATATGTTTATTTCTTCGAGGTGTAATATCTGAGACGTCAGAAGTAGCGACGCGTCTATGTTTCACTTCGGATATATATATCTACCGGAGTATATAGAGTTGGTTACAAACGTAAACTGGGCCGATTTGGCTACTTGCAAATTGACAATTTTATTGAATAAAATGGCTTCGTAGTACCATAGCTAATTTGTTACTGAACTTGCTTTGAAAATAATACTTTTTGAGACTTATTGTGACCTATACCACGAATTAAACATTCCTATGTATAGTTTAAATCTTGTGCGACATCTTAAACCTGACACATATTTGTATTCAGATGAAAATCCTTTAGCAATGACGAATAAAAAGGCATCCAACGGTTTTTACGCGCGCTTCATCAATTAGCTAAAAATGTGCAAATTGGCGTACAAAACACGATTTCGTACAAGATTATTTGGTCTGAACATCGAACTACACTTTGGCTCGATTTCTTTTTATCTATCATTTTAATTAATTTATGTTATTTATAACATGTTCTGGCTTACAATAAGTCGACAGAATTCAAGTTCCGTTAGCTACATTTATAAAACGAACATCTGTGCGTTGTGGCTTATGCAAAATGTTTTGTTAATTCGTTTTTCGTTTTGAAACGGAATTACCTTGTTTTTAAATGAATTTTAATTACTCGAATCGATCATTATTTATTCATAGTGGTAATCAATTGAATCTAATAATGGTGATAGAATCACAATTTAAAATTTTTCGTATGTAGAATTTGGGTTATACATTTTTTAAGTATTAATCTAAGTTAAAGACAATGATGGGTTATCAAAATAAAGTTGTCGCGTCGTTTTTATTATTAAGAAATGAATATTTAAATATTCTTTATTTCTTAGGTTTTTTTTAATGGCTACGATAAAACTCGTCGATTTGAAGTTTTCAATACTTAATAGAGATAGATTAGCAGCTTTCTAACAGCAAAAATATCATAAAAGCTATCTGATTAATAATGTCCAATATCGTCCAATATTAGTATACGTGGAACATAATATTCATATTAAAACACCAATTTCCGGACTCCGTAAAACCGTTACTTCACCCAAACCGACGCCATTAATTCACTCCACTCCGCTGGCACTATCGACAATCGCCATTTAATCCCTTAATGACTTTTTCATACATTTGCCAAATATGCGCGTGGTAGCCGTATCGCTGGATCGGCACGCCTACTCGAAATTTATTATGGCAATCGAGTTCGAGTCGAAACTAGGTCGAGACAGGTGGTAGGGGATCACTTTAAAATTTTAAACGTTTCGGAACTGTTGTCCTTTGGACATTCTATTTTAAATTTAGATCCGAAAATCTGTTTTCAAAATATAAACGTTAAATTGAATAAAGTTTAAATTAGTAAATTAAGTATTTGTTTTGCTAATTATTCTAATTCTAGTGTAAACATGTAGATGAAAACATAAATTTTATATTTTATGACTACTGTTTGTTAGTACACAAATATTTTTTTTATTATATAATTCATATTACATTTTTATTGCTTTAGAAAAACTTCGCTACACCAAGATAGGTTAAAATAAGAGCAAAGTGTACCTGTTATTAAAAAAAACAATGTTTAGAATCATAGAAAGCATAAACCCCTCGCCGTATGGTTTCAAGTTAAACTCAAACACAACCGATATTGACTGATGCTAATAGAAATCTCAGAATCTGCAAACAATTTCATTTCAGTCACATAACTTACCTTAACTTAGTATTCCTGGCACTTATAACTAATCAATCATATTTGTAAAGCATTAAACCGGCCACTTTTACTGCAACCTTAATTAGAAAATCACTTAGGTACGCAAATGCGATAAGTGTTTGTATAACAAATTCAATTTATTCAACTGTTGCCGTGTTGAATAACGCGGGCCTAAGAACAAGATCGGGAAACTGACGATGATATATGGTCCGCTATGTATGGTTATAGGGACGTCGACTACTTAAATCTAGCTAGACCGTTTTATTTAGAGAAAAGTGTTAGTGTTTGTGTAACGAATTCAGTGTATTCAACTGTTCCTGTGTTGGATAACGCTGTTCAGGGAACGAGATCGGAAAACTGATGGTAACATACGAACTGTGCACTGGGTGCGGTTGTAGAGACACCGATATAGTCTACTTATATCTGCATAAAGTGTTTTTAGGGTTCCGTAGCCAAATGGCAAAAATCGGAACCCTTATAGATTCGTCATGTGTGTTTGTCCGGCTGTCCCTATGTCACAGCAATTTTATTCGGAAACTATTAAGACTATAGAGTTGAAACTTGGTAGATAAGTGTATTCTGTAAACTGCTTTCCGAATTATGCACAAAAATAAAAATATATTAAATTTAGGGTGCGAGGGGAGGGGGGCTCGTCATAAATAGAACTGAAACTCAAAAAATAATAATAATCTTACCTATAGTCTATAGAAAGGTCTTGAAAATGACATTGAGGTTTCTAAAACCATTTTTTCTTAAAGTCAATTGTCTGAGAGATAAGCCCTTTCCAAGTGGTAAAATGGGTCTCCCCCCATCTAACTTTTAAACTAAGAAAGTGAAAAATCTGGATAAAATATATGTTGTAGATATCAAGGAAAACTCAACGAAAATTGTATCGAATAAGATACGGTTGACAGTTTTTGAGATATAGCACTTTTCAAAAACCGAATAATATAACTTTGTAATTCATAGAAACACAATGAAAAACAAACTTATTTTGGTAGTTGTTGTTTGTAAATGTATGTACTAAGTTTCAATAAACAATAAATAAAAATAATTATTTATTTTGTTTTGCCTGCTGCTATTTAATGATAATGCTACAGAACCCTTCGCCGGCTAGTTCGGCTCGTACTTGGCCGGTTTATTAAATTTGGTACTCATCACAGTTGATTTGAAATTGATTGAGTGTCAGATAACATATAACATATATATAATATATATATATATATCACATAATAATATATAAAAGTTCAGACTGAATCAAATCGTTTATTAAACTAGTCTTATAAACGCACCTTTCTAGGACCCATCATTCCAAACGTACGTGAGACAATTCTCAGACCATTTTTGAAGCTGTAAGTAAGGCAGGGCATGCAAAGCAGGGCCACTCCGCCGCATTTGGTCTAGCCCTCCTTTTAAGTCCTGCGTTACTTGATGCGATGTTACGTCCGGACTTGCCAATCTCCTTCCCTTTTACGCTAAACGTGTGAATGGTGGGACGACAAAGCAAATTGTTAGGTTCAAACGAATGCTAAGTTGACTGATATGGTAAGGTCTGTACTGTTTTTAAACACTTCCGCGTTTAACTTAGCATTTACGTGGGTGACTACTTGTAGGTATTTTTGTATTTTCTGGAAAGACATTAATTTTGGCGGACTGTATAGCGGGACGGTGACCGTAACGGTTTACATGTACCTAATAGGTTCCAGGTAGATATCTAAATAATTAATGTAGATTTATGTACAGGGTCTGTTTGTTCGTATATTCGTTTCTGTGTGTGTCTATGGCATCCACGATACAGGAAAAATGCTATGCAGGAAAAAATACGGGGCTTTGAATTTTTTTATTATTATTGTAATGTGAACTATCACTTAATAAAATGTTATTATGTGCTTACTTTAATAGGTCCAGCGATAAAATTTCTCGTCGAAGTTCCTTATAGTTGTAAAGTAGATAGTCACAACGAAAATATTTCCAAACAGAGCAAAATAGGTGATTGGAAAGCGATAATATTTTCCTACAATAATATTCGATAAAAAAATAATTTTAAGCTCACTTTCGACGATCAATAAATCAAACAACATATTAACTAAGTGATCATTAAATTAACCATCGATTTCGCAACGCAAGCTCAGCGAATACCAGAAATTACTTAATTAAGTCTCCAAAAAAATCAGATAAAATTATTAAGATGGCATCCCATATTCGGGACTTTGATATATCATTTCATTCGTCCACTCGTTCGCAAGATGGCCGCGATAACATCCGGCCGATTTATAAATGTGACTTTGACAGGAAGAATCGATCGATGAACAAATTAAGGAGTTACTTGAGAAATCACTCGGCACAGATAAATAATCTGCCTTTCGTTTCGTTGGAGATAATTTATGTTTTAAGTTCATTGTTGCCTTGTGTAGATATCATATTACTTTGCATGTATGTAAAATGTTATGTTACTTGATGATTATGGGCACAATTTGGAACTTTTAAATCTGTGGTAAGGGCGTGATATCACGTTGATTTTTATTTTATTTTTTTAATCTTTCTTTAAAGACGTATCTAATAGTAAGTGGTATGTTGTACTAAGAAGTACAGATTTTCATTGTATCCAGAGCCTAATGTGGCGCGTCTCCTATGACTGTTAATGTAGGACAAAGCTAAGGAAAATAACATACAAGCGACAGTCAGTCAATACACAAGTGTCAGTCCGTGTTAGTGAATGTCACCTGTAGTTGGTAACTATCGTCGGCGGCATGAGCTGCCACCAGTATATTAGTTCTTAATGTAGGTAGTTATTAATAAAACTAAGTATTCAGTGACAAAAAAAATTATCCTCTCTTACCTATGTCTGTCTCGAAGTGAAATTTTAAGGATAGTAAATTAACAGAAAACATTAATACATAAAAAAAACCGTAAATTTAAATTATTTTGAAAATTAATTTACAAGACCAAGTAATCCTTAATTAAATATTGCGCCTAAAATAACAAATTATGAGTTCATTTTTGTTTCTTTGCTAATTGAAAAAGCCTTTTTTAAATGAGGGCAGAATCCATTAAAAGCCTACAGGCTGTCGTGTTGACGCCTTGTTGAGTTAAACAAGTGGGGAGATTCAGCATTTAGTTTTAATTATACAAGGAAAAAATCATGTTATACTCTGTACTGTATGGATAAAATATTATATGTATTGTGAACAAAATCGATCACAAAAACGTTAAAAAACAGAGGAGAAATATTTGGTGTTTACTGTCAGATTTATGTCTGGTCAGGATTTGAACCTTCGACCCTTTGCGTGACCTGAATAAACTGGGGTTATTGTAATATATATTGATATTGTGTATTGAGGTCTAATGACATACATACACATATACGTACATATTTAAAAATCCATATAGTATACTGAAATAAGTGGAAACAAGTAACCAAACGAGCATGCACTTCATCTAATATAATTAGATGGGTATCCAGCAGTGGTACGATGCAGGCTGCTAAAAGAATAATAATATCATGAATATTACGCATTTTATAGCCGTAAGCATATTCACAAATTTTAAGGAAATATCGTTAAATCTGCTATTGCGACTGAATACACGTTTTAAGGAAAAATCACAAAAGTGTTGAAAAGTTCCGCTTGCAGAATAACTGCACTGTTGGGTGCAGTCAATCCGTCATCACTGCGCGTAATAACAGCGCCTGTCCGTTTGTTTGTCGACGAGAGTTAACTGGATTTTATAAACGGAAAATAACGCTATCTCGAATTTTTAACAACCACGTACCTACTTAGTGTGCTCGTGTGGTACTTTTTTGTTTCGGTATATGAAAATATTTTTGAGGTAAAGTGTAAATTTTAGTCTGTCAGATAAATTTTATAAATTGAATAGTTATTCTTTGTGCAGTACTAATATGGGCTACGAATATGCATTTTTATTAGCACTACTAAACATGATATTATAACAGTAATTCATATTATTTAAAATCTCTTTATAATATAAATCTCTGTATCAATTGTCGTTGTCCAAGCAATTATTTTATTTAATATTAGGAAAAATCATATACCTACTTTATATATTTATGTAAATCCTCATATATTGTATCTCTACTAAATGCGCATTTTCTTTAACTTCGAACACATTGTATAAAATGAACTATTAAACAAGATAAATTAGGTACTTTTGTTTGTGACTTTTCCTTCTTAGTTCTTATTTACGTTATGAAATTGTACAGGAGTTACAATAATTCTGGATTAAATAAACCAGTTTAAAATGCTTGTTAATTTTAGAATTATATAAAAAAAAATGACGTATAAGTCATACATCATTAAATATTTTGAAATTAGTAGTCAATATAATTTAGTAAAAATACATTTTAGTAAATAAATTGTTTTACTATACTCACAAGTTGACGCAAGCAACATTCGAAGTTCAATGCGAAGGGCAGAAATCGTGGAATCGCACGCAAAATTATAAACTTACAAACAGTTGAAAAAAACAAAAAGTGTTAACACGGCGCAGTCACGCCATCCTTAGCAACGTGTGATTACCGGACATTTATTTAATTTTTGAAGAAATATGTGAACTTGTTCTGAAACTGGACGACGAAATCGGTTTAGCAAAGTACACACGGTGCGCACGCGATGTCATTCGCCACGTATCGTTTGAGCGGTTTGGAACTATCGGTGCCGTTAGTGTTGGTATCTGTATCTTTTATCTATTATAGGTACTCTTTGATTAAGTAGAAGTAAGTAGCAAGCATGCACTCCACCTGATTGTATGCGGTTAGAAAACTATAATCGACTAAAAAGTAACTTAAATCCTTTGTAAGTACGATTCACAGATGTGTGTTGCTGTTCCCGAAGAATAAGTCAGGAGGTTACTGTTAGTATATCTCACTTAACACGTTCTTTAAAGCAAATTACAGCGGCACTTAATAATGCTGTTTTAAAAGAAAGTGTGACGGTAGTGCCACTGCAGTTAAAGCAGAAAAGTTTATGCCGCCTTTATTTGTGAGTAAATACCATAAACCCCTCAGTAAGAGAATTACTGTATAATTTTTAATAATTTTAATGATAATATAAATAAATATGCTAGAGTCTTTCATGTTAAATTAATAAATACTCCAAATATAGCTATAGTCAACTCAAACGAAAGACTGAAGCAAAAATCTGAGATCAATTACCGAGATGTTGACCGATTAGCAAGAAGGTAATACGTCTAAAATGTAGACTGTAAAATATACGAATAAGTGGCTTTGACATAAAGGTATTCTATACGAAAAAACAAACGAATATATTGGCTTTTTGTTTATAATATTAAAGTTATATATACGCCTTAATCACTTAAGATGCATCGATACATACAATACATCGTCTAAAGAGTATAATTTTCCGATCAGTGCATTTGAAAGTCAAAAGTACACCAAAAATAAAAGCCCGCTCCCAATGCTTAAAGCGATATCGTTTCCAAAAACAGAAATGAGACAAATGAAGTGCAATCACCTCGACCTGTTGATATTTATCTCAAACAATGACGAACGACTTCAAATAATATGGAATTCGGCGGGCGTTTTCTCTTTATTTACCTTCGATATATATAAATATGCGTTCTGTACAAGATTATTATTTAGGATCTTATTATATTTTTAATTATGATTATAATCGTATAGAAAAAGATCACAGGAAGTGATGATAGTAAAGTTTTATCAATTGTTATTAAAAATCTACTTTACTGTACCGAAGTTGGAATCTTTTTATGTCAGTTTGCGTAATGCGTCATTGATTTCGTACTGACAAGAAATATTCCAGTAAATACCTGTTTTACTATAGGGATCTTTTTTTAGCTTTTTTTGTTTTTAGTATTGTTACAACGGCCATAGTTAAATACTTTGTAAAAAATCCTAGTGTCTATCTAATACAGTTTTGGTCAAAGATCTAGTAGTAATAGAATCTTGTTTTTACCGGTACATAACCCTAAGTATGCTTGTTTTCACCTAATTAATATGAGGAAATCACGTAAACTTCCCTTCAAGACTTAAGTTCGTGATCCCAGCTCCTAAAACTACTTATTACAAAACTGAAGTACGAGTATATGTTGGGAAGTGTATTTCTCGCAACTCATCAAATTTGCATTACGTAAGAACCAAACAGTCATGTCACTCGAACTAGTAACGCAAAACAAACAGTTTGTACTCAGAACTATTATATAAAGTTAACATTGTGTTAATAGTTCTTGTATGTTTGTACAAATATTCGAAATAATTCTTACCGTTAGTTTTTGTAAATATGAACATTGGCTTCATCCTTACTTTTGATATGCGTTCTTCGCTGTAAAAATGTTTATGGCTGTTTCTATCATACTAATAGGTATACATATCCTTTCAAAATAAAAATAGATTAACGCTATAGTCCTTTACGATTGCTGAGTATGGAACTGTAGATTTCACATGTTCTTTTTTAAATTTAATGTGGTGTTTTATTAGATTTATAACAAATGTTTTTGGAAGTTTTCGGAATTAGCGTCTTTAGTAGTATTAGTAGTAGATAAACAAACATTCGCAAGAGATTTCTCACATATAAAAAACTTATGTAGATATAGAATTACCGGTTAAATTCCGCCAAATCGGATAAACATTTTTGCACATTGCACACTAACTCGCTAAATATAATTGTGTTACTACAACTGTTCGCTCGTTCTATAAAACGGCTTACATCAAAACCCAC